>JARHUK010000489.1:0-24379 GCA_031001725.1 Pseudopyricularia javanii
CGGTAGAGCACTTGCTCCCACATTCCTTGACCGAAAGTTGGCCCAGATGGGGGAGGTGGGCTATACTGGGGCTAGATGAGTAAACGACTCTCAGCCATTGGTCAACTGCTGCCGCCCACAATCCCGTATGTCAAGGCAGGTCAAGGCGGCCCTAGAAAGCCAAGCCCTATCACGCTTTTTATAGTGAATACGTGATGGCGATCGGGCTGCGGCCGGATTAAGCGAGAAGAGCCATTTGGTTGATTGAACATCGGATGGCTAAATTTCCAAGGTATCATGGAAGAACGGCACGTAATTATCCGTAGATCACCTACCAAGGTCCTTGAATTACTTTGAATGGTGTGACCCCAGGGAAAGCTTCCTAACAGATGTGCTATGTTAACAGCATCCAGGTATTGATGAATCAGATGGTCTGTATCATAGGCTGATATGGGAACTAGGGTGGCACTCCGAAAGAATGACCGAAGGTGAATTAGCATCAGATTGCTGCTCAGTTCAAGTACTTCGTACTGTGTTTCAATACTGACAAAAAAAAAACTCCCGGTCTCTATGTGTTATGAGACGGATGCCACCCCAGATATCAAGAAAGCCAATCTCACATTGTGTACAAGGGACCAGAATGTCGAAAAGAAACACAGCACCTGGTCTCAATGCATTTCGTGACTTTGCTTTTGTCGCGGCAGCACTCTACCTTCTACATAGTACATGTCGCACTAGTAACCAAGCTA
Source organism: Pseudopyricularia javanii (assembly GCA_031001725.1). Lineage (NCBI taxonomy): Eukaryota > Fungi > Ascomycota > Sordariomycetes > Magnaporthales > Pyriculariaceae > Pseudopyricularia > Pseudopyricularia javanii. The sequence continues at coordinate 729 of JARHUK010000489.1, forward strand.
AACACCTTCTGACTAGCTTCTCCGAAACTTTGGTCTCAGACGCTTCCTTTACTTACATCAGCTCATGACCCCCACTGGGAGGTTTCACTGAGCGGTGCGATGGGCATCAGTCTGAAGTGTCTTCAGATGACCATCCTGGCGGTCTGCCGGTACCGTCACCCCACAGCCCGTAATGTCTTTCATCCCGCCCTGTCGTCCTCCGGTCTGATGTCGCGATCGCCGAGAAGAAAGATTACTCGGCTGATAGAGTTTACGCCATGTTCTTCTTTTTGATGGCGACGGATGGGCTGGCAAAGTTATGCATGCCCAACAGGACAGACAATATGCACACGTAACTCAGAGCGTCTGCGCTCAAATTTCGCTGCAAACTGCATCCGCTGTTTGTACCCTTCTACCATCTTCTCGTGATATTATCAGCCCGCGATCTGTAGTCGTCGATTAGGATCAGTACCCCAAAAACGATGCCGTCTCGAAGTTCACGGGCTGGCCGGAAGGACAGTCGAAGGGACAGCCAAGATCGATACAGAAGATACGACAGCTACTACTATGTGCCGCCGCCGCCACCGCGGTACCGGGAAAAGGATCGCTATCAAGATCGCTACCATGACCGATACGAAGACCGTTATGAGGACCGCTACCCACAGTACGAGCGCGGCCGACAGTGGTATGACGACAACCACACCTACCGAGACGAGTCTCGCAATAGCGACAATAGCGCGCGGGAAAGCAAGCCGGTACCGGCGCCGGCAGTGGAGCCCAAGGAGGAGGAGCATGCACCGGAGAGGAAGCGCAGAAGCGGATCGCTCAAGGAGGCAACAGATAGGATCAGGGGCTTGATCGCGCGCTCGAAGTCGGGGAAGCGCGAGCCCTCGCCAGACGTGAAGAGTGCCGACGCCCCTTCGGCATCGAAAGGTGACCACCGCGCACCGAGGGAAAGGGGGAGCAGGAGCCCAAGCCTCGTCGACTCCAGCCGCAGCCGCAATCGCAGCCGGAGCGTGGGGAGCCGCGCTGCCACCGCACGCAGCCGAGGGATGTCGACCGGCCCGCCGAGGAGCGAGCCGCGCGGACGGGGGCAGGGGCAGGGGCAGAGCGAGCGCGGGCGCGCAAAGACGCAGCGCGAGATCGATAGCGGCGAGCGGATCAAGCAGGCGCTCCTGGCGGGGCTGGCTGCCGGCGCGGTGGAGGCAATCCGGGTCAGCAGCGAGCCGGGGCCATGGAGGGGCCCCAAGGGGAGGAGGGTTGTCACCGCGGCGTTATCGGCTGCGGCCATCGAGGCGGCGATTGACAAGCACCCTGACCACAACACCAAAAAGAAGGCCTTCGTTGCGAGAATCGGTGGGTTGATGATGAGTCGTCTAATCAACGGGCCGGGACCAAAGAAAAGGAAGGGGAAGAAGAAATAACAGAACAATTAGAGGATATACTGGTGTTTAATCTTGACTACGGAACGCAATGCTGTGTGATGAGCTATGGACTAATATTGGGGGAGCCACCTGATAAAAATACACCTCTAATCAATAAATACATATTGCGTGGCAGCTAGGTACCTATTTATGACATTAGATTTGCATCTACACAGTTCCATTCGCGACCCTCGCCAGATTAAGTTCAGTGAACATTTTCCGGCCATCTGTTTGCACCCATCAGCAGGACCGCCCCTTAGGCAGGGAAGTCCCTCCTGGCAGCAACAATAGCATTGACCCAGGCAGCGCCGTGCGCCCAGAGGTTGTGAGATGTGGAGCCAGCACAGTGAACGCCGTACTGATAGAAGCTGCCATCGACATTGCGATAGACGGCACTGCCAGACTGGCCGGGGTGTGTGTCGCCCGTGTGGTAGACGGGCCCGCCGTTGTCGCAGCCGCCAGGTAGCCATGCAGGGAAGTTGTTGTGTGCGTAAGGCACCTGCCCAGAGCTGCTCTTGTCTTGCGGGTAGCCATAGGTGTTGAAAACGTTCTGGTTCGACAGAGCCCCGTCCCAGTTGAGCGCACCCAGGTAGCCCGACGACGCCTGCAGGCCGCGGTTCAGGATCAGGAGGGCCCAGTCATTGCGCCACTCACAGCCCTGCAGGGCGCCATTGTTGGCCAGGTGGATAACGGCTGTAACCTGCGCCGTGGGCAGGCGGTCGCCGTTGTGGTAGGCCGGCGAGAAGCTGTAAGACGCCCCGCTGCTTAGGCAATGACGCGCCGTTGCGACGACACGAGGTCCGACAAGCGAGCCGGAGCACCACGAGGCGCTGCTGCCTGTCGCAATACGGACACGTCCAAGTGCGGTGAAGGGATACGAAAGCGAGGACTGGATGCTGCGGTCGTCAGCGCCGATGACGGTCCGCCCCTGCAGAGCTGCAAGGACCTCCTCGTCAGGGAGCTGCATGTCGGCCTCAGTGACATTTCCAGTTCTCTGGAATATGTCGTCCTCGGTCCAGATAACCTCCTCTGGTGCGGGAACAGACGCCAGACGAGCAGTCTCCTCATCGAGGGGGTAGGGGATAGGCAGATCCAGGCTGTAGTTATCCTCGGCACGTGGGATGACCACGGCGCCTACGAGGGCTGATAGCGCGAGGACTGCAAGGAACTGCATGTTTGAGAATGGACAAGAGACAAGTGCTAAGTGGATGTGCTTCTGGATGCTCGTGAGAAGGATAGGTTGAGTCTGGGCTGGCCGGGTCCTGCTTGATTGTTCTTGAATTTGTCTAAAAATGAAGCAGAATGTCCTTATTTATACATGATCATAATTGCTCTCAACATCACAATTACCTCTAGTGACGACATACTGTGCCGCATCATGTCCTGTTCGAATCCTTCAAAAAGGAGTCAAGTATCTTGGCCATGGGCGAGACTTTTGGTGTCCACTTATACTTGAGGATATTATTGGGCGAAGTCCCTGTCCGGTGGTGAGATCAGGATCAGCTTGCGTTCAACATTGGTACCAAAGACATGATGACTGCCCTTGGCAGCCAATTTAGAAGCTCGCATGGAAAAAGTAGCCCATTTGGGCTAGGTCCTTTGGCGTCTCGCATGAAACATCCTGGGGCTTCTGGCAGCAAGAACCACCTTGAATATCATGGTGCTCTTCTAGGACGTAGTCTTATTTCTGATATAGGCACACATCTCATGGTCTCTCTACACAATAATATTGACAATACAGGATGCTCTTGGGGTGTTCTTTTGGGGGCGGCTATGCCTTTGGGATTGGGGGTCTTGATAATGATCACTCAATAAGGTAGACAGTTAAAAAGTTTATTGGGATTTAACTATAGACCCTTTCCTCCCCATGTCGGATAAGCTTACGGTTATGGACCCATAAGTGGACAATGCAACCTCAGAAATCTTATCATGCGGCTAAGCAACAGGAAACTTTTAGATTGCGGCGCAGTAATATGAGAAACGTTCTCTTATTTTGACGCAAGTGCCTTAATTGATGCTAGTCTCAGCCAGCGGTCAAGAATTCTCCGTAAAATGGACATGCACTAAGATTATCTCGAGATGTATTTCTTTGCTTCAATAAACAAAAAAGACAAAGAAATCAGTTCAAATATTGTAATAAGCAAGCTAGACTTTCACACCTTCGACTCAGATATATGCCAAGGTGCCGTCAGTCAGCTTTGGAAATCCTCAAGCGGACGCCAAGTCGGGAAGCTGATCACTTCTTAACCAGTAGTGGTGGAATCTTTCGTTTCCGGGCCCTATACCCTTGAGACCTACATGTTTTTTTTTGGCGGGGGCTTTCAACACACTCGGTTCCTTATATCCACACTTTTCCTACTTGTTGCGTGTGCCGCAATCGCGCTTGGGCTTTGCTGAGGGGCCACCCCCTGACTGTGCAACGGTTGCGCAATTTTCCTGTACTTTTGTGATTTCAGTAAGCAAATAAGATTACGGGCCTGTCCGGGGCTGCGGCTGGCCCCTTATCCCCCGGCCTTTGCCGCAGACTGGTGGGTTGGTGCCTAATGACAACATCTGTCCACTATAAGAAACTTAGGGTCTCGCTTAACTTTAGTCTTGTATCCACAGTCTAATATCCATCCCAATACCATATACAGACGCTGCAGGATCGCTTGAGAGGAGGTACCAAGACCGGTAAATCACACAGCTCAACAAGACCAAGTCATCACTTCCATGGACCCATAATCACAGAAAACTTTCAATGCCCGTATTCCTCACCAGATAACTAGCTTGTTAGAACCCAAACTGCACCGCTTCAATACGATATACTAACCATCGGACTTGGTATGAGAGACTCCATTTCCACCAGAGCGCGCATAGACTCAAGCCCGTCTGGACCTGTCAGAATATCCCTGATGCCCAGAATCTGCCTGGTCATCAAGGCAACGAAGCCAAATTTGCCATAGTTGGTGTCGAATCTAAACTCGATCGCTCGCTTGGCCATCGTCGCAAGCAGATAGGTCACCATGCGGGTGTCCTCGGTTTGCAGTGCTATGAAGAGAGCACGGTTGAAGAAGTCACAGGCGCCGGGTCGGCCCCCCAACCACTCTTGCGAGTCGTCCTCCAGGAGACCCTGCACCTCGGCCGCTGTCAGGACCATCTCGACCAGCTCCATCGAGCGGCCGACGACGGCATCTCCGAGGAGCAGCTCGCTGTCCTTTCCGGGGTACAGAGTGGGCTCAAGGCTCAGCAGGTACCGCGCGACATGAACGTGCCCTTTTGTCAAAGCCTCCGGTAATAAAAGCTGGCAAGTCTCACTCAGAACCACGGAGCTGTCCCGGCCCTCTCCGACTAGCTCGGTTCGTTCCTCAAGGAGGTAGCGCAGGAATAGTATGTCTCCACGGTGGACGGCACTGGTCAACTGCCGCTGCAACGAATCCGCCCTCAGCTGATCTTGGTGTAATATCTGCGGGTGGTTGAGCGGTAGAGTCCCCGGCATCAGAAGCTCGCAGACCGACTCTGTCATGAGCGGGTGCTCAATGGCGAATTGAAAGCATTCTAGGTTGCTAGCGCAGTGTGCTACGCAGCAGAGAGCCGCCCACTGCTCGTCTTCATCCTTGGGCCTTAGGTTGTCTTTCGCATTGGTGTCGGCTATTATGGCCTCGATCAAGTCGATATTGCTAGTGAAGATATACCAGAACTTCTCGCCAACGCCTGGTTCTTTGGGGGTGAAGCTCTGTTGACTCGAGCAGGAGGTTTAGGCAGCGGGGATCGGCGGAGCGTGAAGCTACCAGGAGCTCTTCGCGATTGATCAAGCTGCGACAACAAACCTTCAGGTTAGCTTCTTTTATGTGCTTTCCCCCACAAGACACTGTTGGGGGCTTACCTACTAGACTTCGTCTGGTCCACGAAACCTTTTGCACGAGCTATACAGTCGGCCAACAGCTCATACTCTCCGAGATACGCGGCTGTCGTGCGAAGTGACTTTTGAAACCCCATGCTCAGCTCGTTCACTCTGTCGTTGGGCATCGGACGAGCATCTGTATTGTCGGGGACTGCAAACAGCTTCCCGGGATTGCCCCAGTAGTCATCATCGTGCATCTCATGGGAGGTCACCCCCTGAGTTGCAATTTGCCAAATCACCATACCGGATATCCGCTCCGTGACGCTCCTTAATTCCACCTCCAAGTTCACCTCGCCCGGGTCGGCATCGCGTAGGCGGTGCGCAACGACCCTATCCGCAATCTGCCGGAGGAGCTGCAGGCCGTTGCCCCGACGCTTCGCTCCGGACAAGATGCGGTATACCATGTACTTTCGAAGCAGGGGGAGGCTGTCCTCCCCCGTCGTCCCCTGTCGCTCAAACCATTTCTGGTTTGGCACAAAGCCATCAATGATGCCCGAGTCAAAGATGGCGTCGGTCAGGGGCGCAGTCCACGACTTTGAGACGAGGAACAGTCGAAGCGCACGCCGGAGACCGCGGGCCCACACGATGGCCATGAACACGGCGTGTTGGACCTCTGAGAGTAGACCAAATAGACCGGAAAGGTCCATGTCGACTGGTGGTGGTGAAGTTGATGCGAATGGACTGGATTTGGACCGATCGAAAGAGGAAAAGCGAGGGAGACCTCTGAACGGCACAGGCTCAAGGGGACATGCCCGGATTTTATCAAAGCAGATGGATCGTCGTACCATGCACGGGTACATCATCGCCTCCCCGCTATCACAGGCAGCAGCGGGTCCTAGGTAAGGCTGCCGCTCAGAACGAAAGTTATACCAACGTCAGGGGTGTTTAATTTCCAGCAAGCGAGCTATAAGATTGCTGATAGTAGTACTCTTATCCCTTGATGGTGATCCCCGCTTCAAGCATGGGTAGTCGTGAGCAACAGCGATTCACATTATATGTTCACATGTGCCGCCAGAACCAAACGCCCCCCTCAAACTGCCGGATTCTCAAACACCACCAGGCCCGGCCAGCTCGCCGAAACGTCATATTGTCTCTTATACCTGCAGACAACTTCGGCTCTCTTTTTGGGGTCTACCTTCCCAAATGCGTCTGGCGCAAAAACCCACATGCCGACGACGTCTCGCAGCTCAGCTTGCCTTTTGTCGTATACTGCATGGTCGAGGAGGTACCCGCGTTTACCCCCTTGCCACTGGAAATGCTTGGTCGCCCAATCGCAAGCTTCATCATATTCCCTCTCCTCCTGCGCCAAAAAGGCTTCGAGACCCCGACGGGTCCTGCGCTCCAACTCGGCTTCGAGTTCCCGACGTGCCTTATGCTGCATAAAGGCAGCAGCCATATGAGCCCTCTGGAGTAGCGTGGGATCCTCATCCTCGGGTGGGCTAATATCGTTCGTCCGACGGATCCGCCAATTCAGGGTCGGACAAATGTAAAAGTTTGGCCGCGGGTGCTGCTGCCACCATTCATCGGATCCTCCGAAAAGGGTTTCGACATCTTTCCACTGCTCCGACAGCCGACGGGGGTCATCGTGAAATGCAAGCGACTGAAGATCCGGCTTAACTGGACGTGTATCCCGGGGCAGCCAGTCCAAAAAGGTTACCGAAGTCGAATGCCGCCGAAGTGGCCCGCGGCCGTGGTGGAGCAAACAACTACCGGGGCCTACCACGCCTCCCATCGGGACACGTACCCTACTTGAACCCAAGAAATCGACCATATAAAAAACAGATTGAAGTTTGTTGCGCACGGTATCCGCAAATGATGCCCGTGCTGCCGGATGTAAAGTCGAAAGGGTAATACCATCAATAGGGGGTGGCCGATCGGTAAGTCGGTGGGTCGATGGCGGGATATGACTAGTCGGAGAGTCGCAACTAAGCTCTTCGAAAAGACCTTTAGGGCCTTCTGCAACGGCGAGATGGACGACGCCGACATTTTGAGGGTCGTGGGCTTTGATGTCGTGCAGAATGTCGGCTAATAGGCGAGGGCTGCTAAACCACCGAAGATATAAAATGTCGTATTCGGGGTTGACTCGAAAATGGCCGCCTTTGGCAGAAAGGTGTTGGGTGGTAGGGATTTTTACCCGGTAAAACTCGAGAGCGACTTGCCTCGCCTCCCAGCTGACCTTAAGCAGTGGACTTTGGCTCCACCCGTCATGGTCAACAGCTAAGCGGTAGTCTTTACCACTTACGGCCTTATCCAAGTTGTTCCGGGTGGTATAGCTGGGAACACGAGGGATGTCTGCCCCCACGGGCTGTCCGGGTATCGCGGGAATATAGTCCCTGTCTCCTGGAAGGATAACATCTAGCGGGACCCAACGGTGGCGGCGCAGCGAATGCCGCCAGATCAACAGCCGGAGTTCGCGGGGTAGTTGAGAGAACAAAAGGAAGACGAAACTTTCGCTGCATAGTGATGAATTGAAGTGAATGTCGTTGAAAAGCTCCATTTTTTAATGGGTGACTCTGCTGCAGTAAGGTGGGTAAAACGACGAGCGCGACGAAGACGGGGAGGACAGGCATTTTAAAGCTTGAGTCCCATGCAGACCGCCCCGAGTATTCATCGCTTGTTTCTATATTTGGAAGATGTCAACCCCTCTTCCATGCTTGGCATCCAGTCCGCCTTGGACCAAATCAGTATTCTCCCGGCATACTGGCGAATACTTGGTCTGCCACCCAGCCTTACCTCCAGTCACGCTGTGGTAGTTACTGCGGCGAGGCGTTCTTCCCAGTCAGCACAAGGATTGCGGTGATTGAATGAACCAACTAAGCACACCCTCTACTGTTAAGCGAGGTTTTTGATTACATTGACAAGCCCATTGCATATTTTCCTAGCGCCCGACATCAACTTTTCTCTTATCGGCAGACTACTGATTTGTGTTGGTAGTTCAGTCAGGCCTACATTAGACCCAAAAATAGAAACCTTTACTGCTTTGAAAGTGATCTGTAGCGCGATGTTCTGGTACCATGTTTACTAGTTTATCAGTATCGTTGTCCCAACACTGTTGTAACACAGCCGGGTCTTGTGCATAGCCACAACTTCGATTCTGTTGACGCCAGGATTTCTGGAATTGGGGGTCTTGAGGAAACGCGATTTGAGGCCTCTATTGGCAGCAATCAAGTTAAAAGGGCGAAAGGTTCTACTTCACTTTCAGCAATACGACCATTTCTTTCCATTCAAAAGCAAAACAACGCGCTTCTAAGCACTACCTACAGTTTAAGTTATACGCTGACGACCTCAAAAATACTTCAAAATCCTTGTCAAACCCTTTGTGCTTTCTTTAGCTCCATTTTCCCCATATACTCCTACCATGCTTCGTTGTTCCATCTTACTAGTTCTAGGCATCTTAGCCTTCGTATCTGTGGCGAGGACGGTCCCCCCTTGCCTCTAGGAAGGTTTGCAATTCTCAGAATACTAGGTTGGAGCCCATGGCGAGTTGCGAAAATAGAACTAACAAAAGAATTCTCTTTTAGGCGCTCCGGTCGACTGGTTGCTCGTGATGGCTTTTCTTGTGACATGAACGAAGTGCGCCTTGGATCGACACCGGACGTGCTCTGGACAAGGGGTCTCTCAACCTGCATTGGTGCCATTGCATACGGCTCAACATACGAGACCTACATTAACAAAGTCATCGTTCATGCTTCGACACCGCGAGTTGACGAGATGTTCGCATCATGGAAGCAAGAGGTGGTCATCTCGCGGATGTGGAACGTCAGAGTACTACTCAGCCTTCCTAATCCATCCTATTACAATGTAAAACCTGAGTATGAAATTGTTGAGGATTTACAAGAAAAGGGTAAAGCGACTAATCGGCGGTCAATCGCTCGGCATAGAAGCGAGATGAAGGGACACCTGGAACGGGCAAATCAAGTAGCTCAGGGAGCTGCCTATGATGTTGCTGGCTACGGCGGGGTTACACTTGTATACCGAGATAACGCCCGAATCTGGGACTTAGAACCATATGGAACCTTGGAAGCTACCCTCACGGATGTTTGGGCTGAGGGGTTCTTTTATGACACGATCCCCCAACCGTACCCACTCCAGCAAGGCGGAGGGGGTAACAATCAGAACTACTCTTTCCGTCCAGGCCCGACCTCAACTAACCCCCGCGAAGGCCACACATAGACACCAACGCCTACTTCTAAAGCCGGCGCAACTACTAGTTCAAAGCCGACTCTTGTTCCTGGAAAGCACAAACCAAAGCCTTTGCCTAGTCCCAAACAAGCTCCTAATCCCAAGGCGGCTCTGAATCTTAAAAAGCCGGCCCTCGGACGAGTCACTACCATTGATAAACCTACTACTGACAACAAAAAGTCTGCTTCTAGCCAAAGTTCAGCTCTTGAGAATAAAGCTTGATGGAGTGGTTCCGCGAAAATGTATTTTTAACACGAGCAAATCCAGACAAGGGAATCGGGGGGGTCTTCTTGTTGCGACCAAAACGCGGTATGCAGAGAGGGTCAGACGGGGTTGAACCCCTTACATAGTCAGTATTTACTTTACAATCCCATAGTTACATCGACTGTGAGACAAGCGCTAGCAGGCTCGAGCTGTTGTCCGTCCAAGGCATCTCTCAGCCACTCCAAGGCCCTAGAGTTACCAGCATTCCCCCCTTCGTCGTTATGCGAACCAACAGTGTTCCTTTCATAACGCAAATTGGCTCCGACTTTGCAAATCCTGTCTACATGCTCATCTGTCGATTGAATGGAGGTTGTCTCGTCTAGTATCGCCTTGTATGCAAACACCGGCATTTGGGGAATGCCATCTGAGAGTGTGCAGGCAAGGTCAGTTCTGTCAGATAGACTGCCATAGCAATGAATAATGGCCTCAATCGGACTCATTGTGGAGCTGGACTAGAGTAACTCACGATAGGTTGGGTGCCAGTTGTTGCCAAACACCCTGGCTAGCTCAGGTGCCCTCATGATTTCTTCCCCATTTATGAAGTAATCGAATATATCCTGGCCACCAAACAAGGCAATCGCCTCGATGGCCGGTATCTCCAACGCACTGAGGAATTTCGTCGCATTGTAAGGCCCGTCCTTGTGGAGGTGCTCGACGAGATACCGCCTCACCTCAGGGTACTGGGCCGTGACGCCGAGGAAGGCATAGGGCGCGATGGCGGTGGTGGGAGAACGGTTCGTGTTGTATATTATCTCGGTGAAGTTAGACGGCATGCCCCCGAGGGCCACACCCGAGATCTCCAGCTCGGGCGCGTAGGAGGCCTGGAGCTCGGCCGCGAAGTTGCTGGCGAGTGCGCCCCCAGAGTAGCCCCAGAGTGCGTAGCGCGAGCCCGCAAGGCCTCTGAAGGACAGGACGGCTCTCACCGAATCGAGGACTGCGTGGCCGGCCTGGGGTCCGGCGGTGAAGGCGGCATCTCGCCCCTCAAAGTCCGGCACGCTGACGGCCCAGCCCCGACTGAGCCCATCCCGGACGCTGGCCATGAACTCCTCGCCGTGGATGGTGGACAGACCGTAACTTGGGCTGTAGTCGACATTGATAGTGTTGTACGGTATCTGATAGGATAGCAGGGCAGGAAGGCTCCTGTCGACCTGGCTCTCGTTCGTTGGTAGAAAGACAGTTGTTACGGCCCATGAAGGCCTGTATCGAGCATCCGTTGAGCGAAAGAGGAGCTGGTAAGCCCCGGCTGAGTTGTTAGCGAGGGCTGTAACTTCTAGAGGTGCCTCCCGAGAGCGCAAGACGGTGCCAGGTGCTTGGGTATCGAATCCGTCTGGCGCTGTATACCAGGGATCCTGACTGGGCGGGATGTGCTCTGTACAGATGGCAGTGGCCAGCAACACACTGAGGGCCGCCAAGATCTTAGATGAAGTCATTATGTTATATTCCAAAACAATCCCCTTATAGTTACGGACAGGTAGATAAATGGCGCCCAACGTAACTGAATGGTTACGCGTTGAATGCAAGGGAAAGTGTCTTGTAGACTTATATACTGCTACCGGGACTAGGCGAAGCGACGGCCCGAACGCTCTCGGAAAAGAGTCACCTTGGCATGTTCGCCCCCGCAATTAAATTTCAAAGAGCATTTTTGAGCACTTTTCAATTGGGCAATAAGCATATGTATTCAACACGACTACCAGGACGCTCCAGTTATGCGGACAAACTCACCCCCGACAGCCTCGAGTAGGTTAGCTTGCTGACATCTACATTCTCAACTCCACCGCCGGATGATAATATCGGCTGCCTTTTCCGCCATGGCGTACACTGTCGCGCTCGTGTGAGTCCCGGGAAGCATGGGCACCACGCTGAGATCGATGACACTGATCCCCTCAACGCCAAAGACCTTCAGATCGGGGCCCACAACTCCACCCTTCTCTTTGGGCAGCATGGCTGCCGTGCAGCAAGGGTGCGCAAAGGAAGTCGTGTATGAGCTCCTGATGTAGTCCACGAGTTGCTCTTTGGTCTGGACGTCGGGCCCGGGCAGCGTCTCGGTCGCGCCGCCGAACACGTCGCGCATCGTGGGCGTATCGTAGTACTTCCGGAAGAGTGGAACAAAAGTGGCGAGGATGTCAAGATCGACTGGGTTCGCACAGGACGCCATGTCAAGCACTGGATCGCCATCAACGGGGTTTTCCGGGTCTAGGGTCACAGAGCCACGGGACAAGGGGCGGAGAAAGAATGAAATCACAGGTGGCTCGCCAAAGGGGGACTCAAAAACCGGCACAGATGGGTCCGCGAGCAGGCGGGCGCTTAGTTCCAGCTGGGCCTTATAGCCAGCAAGGACCGTTTCATCTGTGAAAATATCGGCGGGGAGGTGATCTGCAAAGGTGCCGGACTCAACCTGGGCCTCGATGCTAGCGATGATGTCAAGGTAGCCGCCGGGTGTCAGGCGGGGAAGGTCGATATATGCGGCGCTGTTACCTAGAGGGAGCGTGTAGGGACCTTCCGCAGGGCGTTCGTTTCGCTGGGCAGTAGCCTCGGTAAGATAGGTAGAGTTGGTTGTGAGGGTGCTGGAGTTTGGTGTGACGGTCCTGTTCACTATGTCGATGTAACGATGGTCAGACCTTTTCTTCGTCGAGGTATGAGATCAGTTATAAGTTCTTTGTCGAGGACTTACAAGATGCAGCATACGCAACACCTCCATGATCATGGAAATTCCTTCCAACACCAGGCAGATCAACAATTTGCTTAATGCCCGCCCACTCAAGGACGTCCTTGGGCCCGATACCGCTGCGCTGCAGGATGAGTGGCGTGTGCAGTGCTCCGGCGGAGACTATGACTTCCTTTTTCACTATGATCCAGCTTGTCGAGCTGCTCCCCTCGGGCTTGATCTCGACTTTGGGTGCTCCCCTACCGAGCTCGCCGTCGGCATACTTGACCCGTATGGCGCGATGAAGCACAATGAGATCGTAGTTGGGCCTATCATGGGCAACGTGGAGGAAGTGGCCTATCCCGGCATGCGAGCGCTCGGCTGTGTAGGGATGTTGCGATCCAGGTACCCAACAAGTCCCAACCTTCTCGCCGCCTGCACATTCCTCCACAGCGGGTATACCGGCTTCGATCCATGCCTGCCAGGTGTACTCTGGAGTTGGGTCGTCTGAAGTTAGTGCGCGGCTTTTATGTAAAGAGATGAGATTTCGTGGAGGCCTCACTCTGCGCAGGCCACTGAAACGGCGGGTAGCTGGCGTGAATAGGTGTATTGCCACCATACGCACCAGCCACATCCCACGTGTAGCCATACTTGTCTGCATGCTTGCTTGGCTCGGTGAAGGTGACGCTCTTGATAGCGCTCAATAGTCAGCATCATTTGTCTTTGATACAGCGCACATGGATTTCTAGCACGAGGGAGCAAAGCCCACTTTTTTGAAGTAGGGAAGAAGACCATCCCAGTCCCATCTATCTTTGTAGTTGTCAAACTCAGGCGAGCCCAGGGCCGCCCAGGCGTCGTAGTCCGCGGCGGAACCGCGGTCAAAGAATTGCCTGTTGTTTGTCGAGCTCCCATCGACTGCCTAACATACCGGAAGCAAAGGCAGAAAACAGTTAGTATGTGGCTTTTTCCAGCGCTTACCAAGCTGTAGCAGCTCTTGAACACCTACTCTCCCAATGGCTACGGAGCCTGTGCGATTGTTCAGTGCTGGGTTAGGCACCGATATGACCCTCCGTCCTGCAAGCGGCGGTGGGGTGCCTGGAGGCTCAAAGTTGGCAGGCGCGTACTCGAGATCCCCAATCTCGACGAGTACAGTAGCTGGAAATCGGGTGTGTTTTCTCAAGCTGATCAGTATATGCAGCCGTCGTTGGTGGAAAGAACTGCCCGTTCTATAGGTATTATAGAATTGCAAGCACTTACAATTCGGACAGTTCTCAGTCAATCTGTCCGCCACTGTCAAGCCGGCAGTGCCGCCACCGAGAACCACAAAGTCGTATGCCTCGCGTAACTCTGTCACGTTGCGCTTCGCTCTATTATGGGGTACCGATTGGCCCAGAGCCAGTGTTGCCATCACGGCTGCGGCTGCGAGGGGAAGGTAAAGAGGCACCATTGCATGAACACAAAATATGTTTCTGGCTGTCTGGAAAAGCAGCTTGGTCAGCCTTAATGAGCGGAAGGATGGACGTAACAGCGAGGATGGGGTTATATGTTATGGCCTTTCTCCGGATGGCAAGTTCAACTCGCTGTCCGGTTCCATGCAGTGGCCCTTGTACTTCTGTGCCATGTCGTCATGCTCAGTCTTGGATTGTGGGTTGGAACCTATATGCGATATAGGAAGTAAGCGCAGGATACCACCGTGGATCATATTAGCGGCTCGATATCAAAATGCCAAGATCAATAGGCAGCTGCATTGTCAGCCCGATATTTGCCTGGGTCATCGCCCGTAGCAGTCAAACCCCTCTCGAGCCCCTGAGCCCGGGTAGTTCGTTGCCGGTTGCTACTCTAGGACTCCAAGAAACGTGCTTCCTTGCCGTTGGTACTGAACAGCCATTGGCTTTCTGCTCTTTCCCTTGCCCTACCAAGAAGCTTGGGCGTGATGACTTGTTGTGGATGCAAGCTTCGATGGAAGCTATTGGCCGAGTTGGGTTGCATTCTGATACAAAATGGTACGCTTAGGAATAAGAACTGTAAGGTTAAACCAATGAGCAATGAACAATCAGGCAACCCTGCGAAAGGAAGTGGATGAAGGTTGAGCTTGAATGTACCTATAGAGCAAAACTCGATCGTACGAGAGGGAGATTTTGTTGCTGCTAATGTGGTTGGGCGAGTGGGCGAGTGGGCGAGCTCTGCAGCCTAACCAGATTCCTTCCATCCGGGCTGGTAGCAGACGTCGAATTGCGCCTTCCTTCTTGGAATGAAAAAGACCATACAGTATCTCCTGCTGCCTTTGCAGTAAGCACTGGCACTGTGTGAATGATTGATTCCTCAGGTCTTCGATTAACTTCGTCATACACCGAATTCTCTGCGACGAGAGATTTCCAGATTCTTCAATCTTAAAGAAATCAAACAAACAGCAAATTCATCTCTACCTCCACTGCCGAAAGGCCATTGTGGCCTTAGAAGTACATCTATTATTTTATATTCCTCCTTGGAATCATTGTTCATATCGATCCGGCTTGCAACTTCCAATGGTTTCTGTCTAGCACCATATGTCCTTCTGCTCCTAACCTTTTGCCATAGTTGAAGTTGACCCTAATGATCTTTTGTTCAATATCCTGCATTCCTCACCTAGGTACTTGACTTTGGCCACTTGTACGGCGACGAACAAGGTACTACACCGTACATACGAAGTATCTAACAGTGGAGGGTCGTGAGAGTTCATGTACCGTGGTGGAAACACTAGGTGCACTAGAAGACTAGTACTAATGTCCATTCGGAAAAAATAGTCTCTTTAGTGGCCTACCGCCTCTATCATGCCTTACCGACACAAACGAGATGGATCCCCAGAGGGCCGTCAAACGCGCGCTCGCCTGGACAACTGCCCACGCTCGCCAGATAGTTTTGACCGTGTTCTTACTGCACGAGCCAACCTGTTTGCGGCCCTTGACGCCCCTACAACCTTTGAATTCATTCACAATGACGCAAACAATCTGCTGCCAGCGGCGTCGGCTAAGTATCGCAACAGTGTTCTGATGCCGCACGGAATCAAGCTGCGTGACACTCCCAAGTTCTACAACCCAAACGATCATTTCTACACCAGACCAACTCATGGGAACTTTCACCGGGTCCCAGCACAGGACGGCGAGTTGGCTGCCCATGGCTTGGCCGAGGTTTGGGTCTCGCCAAAGCTACTGAAGGATTTCATGCAGAGTTACTCGGCGCTGCTCAGGTGCAGAAATGCGTCGATTGAGACCAAGAAGGCAGAAGTCGTGAGCCTTCTCTTTCGAAAGACAAGCTATGGCCTCCCGCCTCACGCCTGGAGAGCGATGAACTGCTTCCAGATCGAGCGACGACTGGGTACTCGGCTGGCGACCGCTCACACTAGTTTTGGGAGCAATCCCACGAACGCTGCAACACCTCCCATACTTTGTCCATGCAAGTACGGCCTCGTCGACAACGACACCTCGGACTGCACATACTGGATTCAGACACTCGGATTTGGGAGGCGCTGGTCAAAGTCGTTCCGTGGTCTGACGATGCAGCTAGACGACCGAATCATCCTCCCCTACCTGTCTGTTAAGTTCTGGCGTGAGGGAGACGGAGACTTTGTGTGTGTCAACCGAATGGCACGGAATGCAGGCATTGCCCTATACAATCGGTTTCTTTTGCGACAAAAGTCGGTGGAGAGTTTGGTTGAGGAGCCATCATGGGACGGCAGAGGCAACGGCGACCCGCTGCAGGACCTCCAACATTACGGAATTGTCATGTCGGAGACTTGTTTCACAGTGCGTGTCTTCTCCCCAGACAGCCCTGACAGCAGCGCGGGCAAAAGAGATGCGAGCCTGACCGGGCAAATGTGCTGGAGAGGCTGTACGGCGCAGGAGATGATGTCTGGCACTTTGCGAGAGCATGCTTCGATGTGGTATCTGTTGGACTGGGTGAACGAGATCCATCGCTGGGCGATTGGCGCCTACGGGCCTGGTTGCGCCCGTGACATTGATCGATGCATTGTTCAGAGGACAAGGTGAAAGGCAGTAGCAGTCCGGCTGAAGATGGGGTCAGAGCTGAGCCGGATTAAAGAATACTGCGATGGTTTGCGTTGTCGTTGAGGCCGGTCTCGTTGCTGTAAAAAGCGTAGACGCGCTGGCTTTCGTCCTAAGCACTGATGAATAACTCTGCGGCATAATAAAACAAGCAAATTGCTGCGGGCAGATTGGTTCAAACAATAAAAGCCCCAGATCACAATCTGTAGCGCATTGATGTAGCCAAGGCATGGAGATTTGTTCCGAGAGATGGGAAACAGGCGGGCCAAGTCTTGCCAGGTCATGTGACCTTGGCGATGATGTCTGGGTCGACAGTCTGTTTCCGTGGCAATCAGCCTGGGTGGATCTGTTTTGGGCGGCATTGGGCACAAACACCCCACTTTTACTGAGCCGTCATTGTCAACATCAGGCTTGGGCCGGATTGCCAGGCGAGCCAGGGTGCCCGGTTGTAGGGTCAGGGAGGGGGCGTCAGAATTTAATTGCTTGAACAATTAAACGCGGGCGCGATCATTGGTGTGCAGCGGGGATGCAGTCAGTGCCTGCCTCGACCAACGGCAATCAAATCAAATCGCATGCCAACCCACGCACCCGCCCGACCCTGACATCTGCAACAAAGCTGCTGAAGACATCCGAACCCCCAGTCTCGGACAGATCTGATAACAGGATTTTGCTCAAGTAAGTTGTCGGCCTTGGATCTAGCTCCTACAGGAGGATACATCTGAGCCTGCCCTCCCAGCGCTTGTCGACATTTTAAGCCACACGTTGTTTAGCTGCCCGACTTGGCCGAGGTAGCCTCATTGCAATCTACCAGCAGTAACGCTAACCAACCAGCCTTTTACAACATCGCCAGCACGCAAAGTCTTGCCCGCATCACCCGACGAGACCCGTTCGAACCGTTACCCGGAACTCGCAACACAAGTCGAGGTACGTCCAGTTGCCCCTCCAACCGCCACACCGCCTTCGCCGGCGTCAAGAAGCAGGGTTTTCGGCAGGCAGCTTGCGCATCAAGGCCGCCTCCAAAACCTGCGTACACGGTGACATCTTGCGGCCGTTCCGAGTTGCAACACATGCCGAGCCTCAATTCAATACTGACGCGTTCGCCAACAGACATCAACGGAAGACAGCTTGTCCCACTGACCGATATCGACCCACACACATTTTATTTGAGCCGCAAGGCCACCACATAGCAGAGACAATGGCGGACCAAGAGGAGGATTTCAGTTCTTTGCCACTCACAGATCGTTGGGTCCACAAGGTGCGCATCCTGCATGTCTCGTGTGTTTCTGCAACTTGAGAATCCTAGCTGAGATTTTGGTGTGCAGGTATGGAAAGTACGAAAGCAAGCATACGAAGAAGCCGCGAAAGCTTTCGAGAAGACGCCCGACGAGCACGACCCAGCCTTTCGACCGTTTATCCACGACCCGAATCTCTTCAAATCAGCAGTAGCAGACTCCAACGTCGCGGCGCAACAAGATGGAATCGCCGCCTTGTGCGCATTTCTCAAATTCGGTGGCAGGGAAGGGTGTCTGCGGACGCGGAGTACAGCCATCACCCCCATACTCGAAAAGGGACTCTCGTCAACCAGGGCGGCCACCAAGGCGTCGTCACTCGAGGCATTGCTCCTGTTTATCGAGACGGACGTCGCTGGCCCCGTGATCGAGGACATGCTGCCGATACTGTCGGCGAAACAGCCAAAGGTCGTTGCTGCCGCATTAGCTGCCCTGACGCAGATCTTCCACAACTATGGCTGCAAGACAGCCGACCCGAAGCCGGTGCTCAAGGCACTTCCCAAAGTGTTTGGCCATGCGGACAAGAACGTCCGAGCCGAGGCCACGAACCTGACGGTCGAGTTCTACAGGTGGCTGCGCGATGCGATGAAGCCCATGATCTGGAACGAGTTGAAGCCGGCACAGCAGGCCGACCTGGAGATACAGTTCGAAAAGGTACGGGCCGAAGCCCCGCCCAAGCAGGAGCGGCTTCTGAGGTCACAACAAGCAGCGAAATCGAGGGCACCTGTTGGAGGGGATGGGGATGACTACGACGAGGGCGAGGATGATGTCGAGGAGCCTGCAGAAATCGACGCATTCGATCTTGCAGAGCCGCAAGACGTCTTGAAGAACCTCCCGGCATCATTTCACGACAACATCGCGTCGTCCAAATGGAAGGACAGGAAAGAGGCACTAGAGCAGCTCTACGCGCTCTTGAACGTACCCCGTATCAAGGATGGCGACTTCAACGAGATTGTACGGGCTTTTGCCAAGTCCATGAAGGACGCCAACATCGCCGTGGTCACACAGGCCGCACAGTGTATCGAGGCCCTGGCCAAGGGGCAGCGGAAGGCCTTTGGCAAACACAGGGGCGTCATCATGCAGCCGATCCTGGAGAGGTTGAAGGAGAAGAAGGCGTCTGTTGCAGATGCCCTCGGTGCTGCTCTGGACGCAGTCTTTCTATCGACCAGCCTCTCAGAGTGTCTCGAGGACATCACCACCTATGTGGCGCACAAGAACCCCCAGGTCAAGGAGGGGACCGCCAAGTTTCTCATCAGGTGTCTCAGGACAACCAGAGATGTCCCCAGCAAGCCAGAAATTGGCACCATGGTGGAAGTAGCCAAGAAGCTCCTCGCCGAGTCAACAGAGAATTTGCGAGCCACAGGTGCCGAGATCCTGGGTACCATTATGAAGATCATCGGCGAGCGTGGCATGAACGCACACCTCGAGGGGCTGGATGACATTCGCAAGAACAAGATAAAAGAGTTTTTCGACACTGCCGAGGTCAAGGCCAAGGAGCGGCCCAAGCCAATCATTGGGCCGAAAACCCCGGCAGCTGCACCACCGAAGCGGCTGGTGGGCGGCAAGAAGGCACCGGCTGGCGCCAAGAAACCGGCGCCCGCCGCCGCACCGCCAAAGGAAGAGCCCCTGGAACCACAGCCAACGTCGCGTGCGGCCCCAGGCAAAATCGGGATGCCAAAGGCGTCGGGTCTGGGAGGGCTGAAGCCACCAGGAAAGCGGGCGCTAGCTGGCCCGGGAACTATGGCTTCACCGCGGCGACCAGTTGCAGCTGCTCCTCCTCCTCCTGTGGATTACGATGACGAGCCCGAATTCGAAGAACCACCACCGCCGCCGCCGCCAAAGATTGGAATGGGCCGTGGCGGCCTTGCTGGACGATCGCTCCAGAAGCCTGGCGCGGCGGCAGCACCACCCGCAGCTCCCCCATCGCCTGTCCCTTCGTCTGGTCTTACGGCGTTGGAGCGCGCTGAGCTTGAGGAACTTCGTGCCGCCAATGATCGGCTGAGCAAAGTGGTCGACGATGGGCGGCATGATCGAAGCAAGCTCATGTCCGAGATTCAAGAACTCAAGAACCAGAACGCGACTTTGATTGAGGACCACACCCGTGATGTCCTGAGCATCAAGGCCAAGGAGACACAACTCGTCCGCGCAAGGAGCGACCTCGAGGCTGCGGAGAGCACGAATGAGCGACTCCGTCGCGAGCTGGAGCGCCTTAAGCGGGCGCTTGGCAAGGCGGAGGCCTCGGGGTTACAGATGCAGCAGGACGACCCGCGCAGCCCGGCAGGGAGCGTCCCATCGCCGACGCATGATGACGGCATATACAGGGACGGCGGCAGCGAAAGAGGATACGGCAGCGGCACCAACGGGCGGAATAGGATTAGCTACGCGAGCACGCACAGTGAGGAGAAGGAGAACGGCGATGACCATCGCGCTCCGCCCTACAGCCGAAGCAAGATGATGAGTCCCGACCTGAGGTACGCCAACAGTGGCTCCAGCGGCAGGGGAAGTCCCGCGCGCGGCTTCAGAAGAGAGCCTAGCGATGGCGATGGCGCTGTTGTTAGGCCAAAGTACTCGAGCGGAACGAGCAACTACGCGCCGTCGGACCGAAGTGGCTCTGCGCCGTCGGCTCCGGGACAGGGCGTTGAGAGCTGGAAGAGGGCGGCTGAGGTGACGAGTCAGCTGAAGGCGAGGATCGAGCAGATGAAGGTGAGTCGAGAATTTGCTACAGCCCGGCCTTCGGGTATGACATCGGCGACGTACATTTTGCTAACCTGCGATTAAACAACCAGGCGAAACAAGGATTATCTCGATGAAGAACGCCCCGGCGAGTTGTTTAGTTTCTTCAGCAGTTGGTCGCGCATTCTCCAAGCAGGAAAAGGGGAATACCCGTTATAGCGTAATGTTCATGTACACTCTCGGCGTATTTGACTTTTGGGCATGGACTTGCGGGCATCATGGTTGACTAGGGGTTATTTTTTGGGGGAGGATGATTGTCTTTACGAGCTCATGTTAATGAATGTAAAGTTTTTTTCTTGTTCTTTTTTTCTCTACTCTTTGTTGTCTGCTTGACATTGAGGTTGTCATCTCCATTGACTTGACTCCTATCCTTGGCACCTGCCTTTTTCCCTCTACGCCGATGCCATTCGTAAGCCTTGGCAGTCAAGTCAGCCAATCCCACGGCGGGATTGCTTCAGGCAGCCCCGCTCACCATCTTGTCCCACACTTCCCCTAATTTCGTGGCGAATTGACAACGTTGGTATTGATCATCTGTCGCTCTCCAAAACCTTTTGTCGTCGTCGCAAACAAAAACGACAGACTATTAGCGGCCATTCCAAGGCCAGAAGCATCGACAAAATGTTTCACGAAAATTTCGAGCGCCTCTTTGAGGACCGCTCCAAGTTGCTCGGCGCGTATGGACGGCTCGCCATGGACCCCAGGGTGCACCGGCTCGCAGGGCTTGTGGCGCTGGTGCTAATCGGCGCCACCATCGTCTACTACGCCGCCGTGGGCTACAGCGTGCGGTCCAAGTTTCGGAAACTCCAGCGGGATGGTGTTGTGAGTACCTGCGCGCGCACGGATATCTATGGATTATGAGCAGGATGTAACTGACACAAACCACGTCCTCAGCCCATGATGCCGCACCACCCGCTGCTGGGTCACCTCGGCCTGATGCCCAAGATCATGGCGGGCCTCCCGGACGACGCGGCGTCGCTGTTCCTCCCGCTCCAGATCCAGCAGAACTGGCGGGAGGTTTTCCCGGCGCACGTGACGGCCCTCCCCGACGTTGTGTACCTGGACCTGTGGCCGTTCATGTCGCCCCTGGCAATGAGCTTCTCGGGCGATGTGTCGGCGCAGTTCACGCAGGAGGTCAGCCTGGCTAAGCCGATGGAGCAGAAGCGCTACATGACCCCGCTCTCGGGCAACAGGGACGTGACGTCGGCAGAGGGCGACGAGTGGGTCCGTAGGCGAAGGGCGCTCAACCCGCTCTTCAGCCCGCAGAACATTGCGGCGACGGTGCCGGAGCTGGTAGATGATATCGAGGTCTTTCTGGACGTGCTGAAGAAGAAGGCGGGCAAGGATGGAGCTTGGGGGGAACCGTTTCCGCTGGAGAGGCCGGTTCAGCTGCTTACGCTGGACATGATTAACCGCTTCTCGCTGTGAGTTTTGCTAGGGATCTTGTGAGTTCATTTCGCACGCGTTTGGCCATGTGTGCTGACTGCCTTCATCGTACCCCAAGTGGCATCAACTTTCACGAGCAGACAACGTCGGTAAGCGTCGTGTCGGCGGGCGTGCTGGACATACTATCGCGGCAGGCCATGTACCTGCACATTGGCAACATCTGGCGCTACTACAGCCCACTGAGGCTCTTCAAAGTGTGGCAGCAGCACCAGCTCATGGACGAGTTCTTCCTCCCGTTCGTCCGGAGGCGGTTCGACAATCGGCACAAGGAGGGCCCGTCCGCCCGCCTCGACCTCCCGCGGGCGCTGTTCAAGGCGGCCGAGGCGGCGCTGGGCGGTGGCGACCGCGACGACAACCACAAGGAGGGCAGCGACAAGGCCGCCCCCGCGCTAAAGTACATTGATGTCATGCCCGACATCGTGGGCGAGGCCAAGCTGGTGATATTTGCCGGTCACGACACGACCAGCTTCACGGTCAGTAGCGTCTTTGACTTGCTCCAGCATCACCCAGCGGCACTGGAGCGGGTGCGGGCTGAGGTGGCCGAGGTGTTGGGCCCCAAGCCGGCGGAGCGTATTCGCGAGGCACCGCACCTCCTCAATAGCCTCGTGTTCGTCAATGCCGTCATCAAGGAGACGCTGAGGGTGCACAGCAACGTGGGCACGCTGCGGATCGGCACGCCGGGCTTCAACCTCTACTCGAAGGCCGGCGGTGGTGAGGGCGCGGTGGTGTTCCCCGTGGGCGGCATGGTGCTCTGGGACGCGAGCTCGGCGATCCATCGCCACGAGGCGGTCTGGCCGCGCGCCAGGGAGTTTGTCCCGGAGAGGTGGCTTGCCGCGCCCGGAGACGAGCTCTACCCGGGCGAGTACCAGAAGAACTGGTACCGGCCGTTTGTGCAAGGGCCCAGGAACTGCATCGGGCAGCACCTAGCCATGGTGGAGGTCAAGATGGCTGTCGCGTGCGTGGTGGCGGATCTGGATGTTGAGAGTGCGTGGGACAAGTGGGATGAAGCTTGGTGAGTCTTTTTTTTTCCGTTGCTGTTTGCCCATTCCCTGACATATAGATGTGCATATCTGCGTCGCCGTGAAAAAATTTAATCGTTGCTAACTTGCGCTCGTGTCATAAACAGCGGCAATATCGGGCCGGGCGCCAAGAAGCCCACATTTGAGGACAGTCGACTGTATATGGTCAACCAGGAGGGGCCGCCCAAATGGAAGGATGGGATGCCGGTGCACGTGCGGCTACGGTCGGGCAAGCAATAGACTGGTCTGAATGGCTGTATGGACTCATCTGGACAGGACATGGGACGTGGGGAACCCGGCATCTTACCGTCTAGGTAAGGTAGTAGGCATTGGGTTCTGATTAGATGGGCTGGCTGTTCTTCTGGTGGTGGGGAAAAGGTGGTACTTTGCGCTGTTAATTTTGTATAATGTGGTATTTCAACGAATGCCGTGATGACCCTCGAGCTTATCCGCGCCCGTATGCTACGCTACCGCGGCAAGTTCGTGATCCCGTGCTCGGTGTCACCTCGGTGAGTGACTTTCATGAATCGTCAGTGTTCTCACTACTCCCTATCCGTACCCGGGGCGAGACAAAAGAATCCACTGCCTGGCAGATTCTTATCCCCGGCATGACGCCGTGCCGGGGAAATGCAACATCTCATTCGAGCGGGTCGCGGATGATGGGGGGTATTATGTACTTGGCTGTGACTTGCAGATAATTAGATACTACGGAAGGACGGGGGAGGGGGCGGCCTGTGAGAGAAAGCTCTGT
>JARHUK010000491.1:1315-18557 GCA_031001725.1 Pseudopyricularia javanii
TAAAAAATGTGCAAAGAGAAATTGGATTCAGGATCCAATTGTCTCGGCCTTGGGCGTGGCAAGACTCGAACTTGCGTTTCTTCTGCCACAAAGAAGTGTACTAACCCCTATACGACACACCCAGAATCAATGACCGACGTTTTGCCGCGGTGGCAGTCGGAGTTTGGGGGAAAGACTATAACCATGCGCGAATATGCAGCCCAGCGGTGGAGTCGGCTCGTCCTAAAGGGCTAATATCCTCGCACGATGAATATCAGCTCAATATTCGAGATTTCCTTTTAACAAACCAGCTGCACTTACTTGTACAAACCTGTATACCTCCGTAAGTGTACTTGACCTGGGTAAATAAATATTTGAATATTTTGCTGGAATATCTATATAATTCTAACAACGAATAAAATGTGGGTTTCCTAACTGGTAAGTTTTTATCGCGCTTTGGGAAATAGTTTTAATTGTCCATAGTAATCCGTACAATACCACGACAAAGAAACATAGCCCCGAAACGCACTACAAGGGGGAATGCAACCGCGAGCTAGAGCGTAAGCCGGCATCCAGGGCTGGCTGCGACGGGAAATAGGATGGTATGGGAATTGCAAGAAAAGATGGCATTTTATTAAGTTCGGGAACACTTTCAAGTACCAAGTTGTTGTTGTGCTGAGCATGGGCAGTGCTTTTTTTTATTCTTTTCTTTCATTGTGCCTGTTCCACAGGTACATACTTTCGCCGTACCTACTAACGTCTCAGCCCGTCAAGCTGGGTAGGTAACAATGAGTTATGACAGCATGCAGTCAATGTCATCTCGATGCCTCTACAAGACATGTAGAAGTATGTCACTTTGGTGGTGGGGCTCCCCGGATTTTATCATACTCCTTGGCTGAGTAATCAATCATTCCAAGGTCATCCATGCGATTACTCAGCAGTCTGTCTTTAGCGCGAGGCTCGTCCGTAGCCTCCTTCAGACAGCGGCATTCTGCAGATTGTTTGCAGCCTGTTCATGACGAGACTGCATCAACCCGTCCACGCCCATTCCACAATCCCGCATTCGCAGTCGCCAACGGTCACTGATAATCTGCGAGATCTGCGAGGGAGTGCGTGCGGTGAAATTGGCCGGGGGTGTTGCCAGTTTCGGGCAGCCGCGCTACATTCGATCGCTCTGAGCCGCCAACAAAAGACCCTTCGCTTTCGTCTCGGTCATTTCGCGCCCGCCCTCGACCCATCAGTCCGGTTCTGGTCCTCGCTCGCCTCTGACAGACCGTGGCGTCGCTCGACGGCCACGCTCAAACCGCCAAGACGTCTTCACCACTCCTCCGCGATCTCCAGACTGTCAGATTACATCGGAAAACGCAGGAGTTGGGCATCAGTCCAAAGTCTCGAATTTTCAAGGCCGTCAAAGCGAAGCCAAAGGCCAGCAGGCGAACAAAGAAGCGCACAAGCCGCGTGGCTCTCGGAGAGACACCGAACCCGCCCGGCGACATCGCAGCGACCGCGGCCAAGCAGTCCAAGCAACAAGGCGACGACCGCAAGCGACCCGCAAAGATGGCCTCCATCGCCGACATGGGCGTCGACGCCGACCCGTACCAGGCCGACCTGAATAACACGATGCAGTGTAACGACTGCGGCGTGCCCACCACGCTCCAGGAGGAGGTCTCGTCCGGCGACATAGTGTGCACCGAGTGCGGCCTCGTCGTCGGCGCGCGCATAGTGGATATGGGTAGCGAGTGGCGTACGTTCGCCAACGACGAGGGCGGCGACGACCCCTCGCGTGTCGGTGACGCCGGCAACGAGATCTACGGGCCCAGCGCCCTCGAGACAAAGGTGGACATGCGGCGTGAGCAGGGCGCCTCGTATAAGATGATGAAGTCTCTCAACGCGGCCAACAAGAAGATCCAGAATGAGAAGGGCCAGGCGGCCATAAACGCCGGCATGGCCAAGATCAAGGACCTCGTCGACAAGATCCACGGCGGTGGCAACGTCATCAAGCAGGCCCAGTCGCTATTCCGCGAGGTCGAGGAGGCCAAGGCGCTCAAGGGCAAGTCGGCCGACGCGGCGGTTGCCGGCTGCATCTTCATCGCGTGCCGGATGGAGAAGGTCCCCCGGACGTTCCGCGAGATCCACGCCCTCACCAACGTCTCCAAGAAGGAGATTGGCCGCACCTACAAGGCCCTTGAGGAGTACGTCAAGAAGGTCAACTACGAGAACCGCGGCGGCGCGGCGGCGCAGCTGGACCACAAGATGCCTACGGCCGACGACGACGACGACGACATGGCCACCAAGGGCACGACGGCCGAGTCTCTGTGCACGCGCTACTGCTCAATCCTGGGCTTCCGCGTGTCGCACCTGGCGGAGCGCGTGGCCATGCACCTGGCGCGCAAGTCGTCGTCGGTCGCCGACCTGGCCGGCCGCTCGCCGCTCTCCGTCGCCGCCGCCTGCATCTACATGATGTCGCACCTGATCGGGGAGCCCCGCACGTCCAAGGATATCGCCCTTGTGGCGGGCGTGAGCGACGGCACGATCAAGACGGCGTACAAGTTCCTGCTGGCGGCCAAGGACGAGCTCTGCCGCGACGGCGAGTTCGACCCGGCCACCAAGCAGCGCCGCGAGGGCCTGAACCTCCCCGCGACCTGCCCGGGACCCAAGGCCCTGCCCTCGGTTTAGTCGAGCCGCAGGCAGCAGGCTGCCGAGTCTCGGTTGGCCATGGTGCGGTTGGGTAGTAGCTGCGGCTGTGTTTACAGCTGATGACTTTCTTTTGTCATGCAATATTTCGTTGTTGTTGCTTTTCTGCTTCTTCGTCTTCTTACAAAAAAAAAACACGGGGGGTTTAGGTTGGTACTTCACTCAGGGACATGGCCCCGCCCTGCTGGAAATTCATATGGTTTATGGGAGCATACTGGAGTTGGGGCATTTCTTTTTTGCGTATGGGCATCGTCTATCTCATGAAGCGAAGCGGGCCACTAGGTAGGTAGTTCTAGTAATAGGAACTACGTACCTCAATGTTTGACTGTGACATGCATTCGTAGAAAGCCATGGTCTTTGTAGCCATAAAATAGAACATAAACAGCCTCTGTTAGATCTTCTGCTTGTGATAGCCCGTCCGACTCGGGTCATCTCCCTGACCTTGGCCGTACAAAACCTTCTGGTGCTGTCAAGTGCTTTTCCAAATATCTTGCAAGACATCGGTGACGAATAAGGATTGCGTCGGATTATGGGAGAATAGTCTGCGCAAGTTTTGATATTCTACTGAATACAAAACTGACCAAGTAATATAAATGCTAACATCGTAATAATTACTGTAGGTTTGTCTTTATAGTTTATCAAGCAACAACTGAAAAATTTCAAGGCAGGCACCAATATAAACCTAAATTCTAAAAAGGGTCCTTAGATAATACGCAATAAGCAAAAATGCAAAAGTTTGGCTGGTTGAGAGTTTCGAACTCTCTACTAGTCAATTCTAGCAACTGAAAGTATCGATCCTTCTACCTCCGGGTTATGAGCCCGGCGCGCTTCCATTGCGCCAAGTTGCTGAGTAATTGCGATGGAGCTTACGGGTCGATAGTTGGAGTTATAAAGTCAAGAGTGTTGTACACCAAGGGTTAGGGTTGACCATACCCCCACATCTCGATATTTATTGAACGAGCACCGTTTGTCCTTCCTCTCATGCTTCAATCGTTCCGGCCAACACGCCTCCCGTCAAGTCACTTGAAAACCCACCATGTGTGGCATCCACTTCTGCGCCCGTTCAGCCTCGTCTGAGCCGAGCATTTTGGACCCTGCCGTGCAGCGCCGCCTTTGCAATCGTGGCCCGGATCACCTCGGCAGCGTTGACGTGCAGCTCGGTTCATCCTGGAAGCTATCTTTTACGTCGACTGTCCTCGCTCTCCGCGGCGACTCTATAACCGCGCAGCCGTTCCAGGACACTGCCTCAGGCTCTGTGCTGTGCTGGAACGGTGAGGCGTGGCGGGCTGGCGACCGTGTTGTGCGGGGCAACGATGGCGCGCAGGTCTTTGGGCTACTGACGGCGGGCGAGGCAGGGATTGCCGTCCTGGACGTGCTTCGCTCCATCGAGGGGCCGTTTGCTTTTGTATTCCTCCACGCGCCTGCAAATATGCTCTACTACGGAAGAGACCGGCTGGGCCGCAGGTCTCTGGTCGCGTCTCGCGAGGATGGTGGCTTCAAACTGTCTAGCATCGCCGAGTCGCCCTCGCCTTCGTGGCAGGAGGTCGAGGCTGATGGGATTTACTGCCTGGACCTGGGCGAGTGCTCCTCGTCCGAGGCCTCTCTCCCAAAGCCCGCGAGACATGCGTGGACTGAGGGGCACCGTGAAGATATTGTGAGTTCTGCCGAGATGGCAGTCTCTGGTTCCTCCTACACATGAGGGCCACTGGATGGTGCATCGAACTTACCTTTACAGATTTCCGGGATCGGCTACTTCAATGCCGAGCTGCCTGAGGATTTACCCACCGGCTCACTACCTGAGACGGTTGCAGTGCAGCCATTGCATAGCCACCTGCTGGATTCTCTGAGGCTTCGCATCCTGGATGTGCCAAAACCTCCTGATGTTGCCTCTGCCACAGCGGCCGACACTAGGATAGCCGTCTTGTTTTCTGGTGGCCTTGACTGCACGGTTATAGCCCGGCTCTGCCACGACCTCCTTCCAACCGAACAGGGCATTGATTTGTTGAACGTAGCCTTCGAGAACCCCCGCTTAGCAGCTGCGCAGCGTAAAGGCGACCGCAGTGCTGCGGACATGCTGCAGGAGCTCTACGAGGCTTGCCCTGACAGGGTGACTGGGAGGAGGTCCTTTTCGGAGCTGCTCCACACATGTCCTGGGCGGGCCTGGCGGTTTCTTGCGGTGAGTTTAGCCCGTTACATAACCACACCTTGGCTGGCATTCTACTGATCACTAGCCCCCTCGGAGCAGATCAATGTGCCGTACGCAGAAACCACATCCCACCGGAGTGAGGTCGTCTCGCTTATTCACCCTCACAACACCGAGATGGACCTCTCGATTGCGTACGCCTTATATTTTGCAGCTCGTGGCCAAGGTCTGTGCTACACAGACAGCCCCATGGCGACAGGCACTGCCACTCCCACAGACAATGCACGTCACCCCAGTTGTTTCACGCCGGCGCGGATCCTCCTGTCAGGCCTGGGGGCTGACGAGCTCTTTGGCGGCTACACCCGGCACGCAACCGCCTTCTCGCGGCGCGGCCACGCAGGGCTGATGGAGGAGCTAAAGCTGGACGTTGCCAGGCTGGGCAGGCGCAACCTAGGCCGGGACGACAGGGCCATGGCGAGCTGGGGCAGAGAGGTCAGGTTCCCGTTCCTCGACGAGAGACTTGTCCGATGGGCCATGGAGCTGCCAGTTTGGCGCAAGTGCGACTTTGGCGCTACTGCAGCCGCCGGCCAAGTCGACCAAAATGGCATCGAGCCCGGAAAAAGGGTGCTGAGGCTTCTGGCCGAGCAGCTGGGCCTGAGTGGCGTAGCGAGGGAAAAGAAGCGTGCGGTGAGTGGGAATGGCGGCTCTGCACCCTATTCGTTCCCCTTCCCCCTTCCCCCACCCACACCTCGCCTGCGCTGTGATACACGCCGCAACCATGCAGAGAAACGATGCTGACAACCGCCAAACTGGCGGCACGCAGATCCAGTTCGGCTCACGAACCGCAAAGATGGAGAGCGGAAAGGTCAAAGGGACAACACTCATAACGTGATTCAACCCCCGAGAAATCCCATGTGCCATGCCAGGGGTTCGCATTATTACTCCTCCATCAAAGTCCTGGCGGTGATGACAAGTTTACAGATACTTCCGAGTCCATGGGGGGGGTCATGCAAGCAGACTCTAGACCGCGTCTCGCCCATGGGGTCTGAGGCTGTTGTGTTTCTCTCGCGTCTCTCGATGTGTTACGAAACCCTCCTCGATTTCAAGGCTAGCAGATGTCGTCTGTGTTATGCTGTGGCCGTTCCTCTCAGGACAGTGACGAAGTAAAGGCAAGTCTGAGCCAAGGACGTCGTCGCCCCGTCATTCTTCAGTGGGGGTGTGTTTCTTTGAGATCCGAGCGCTGCCATTCGAGGCCTATATGCACGTCAAACCTAATTCTTTTGCTTGTTTATTATATGGCCCTCCCTGTTGTGTGTGCGTTTTGACCTTTGCTTAGTATTAAATGTCGTGACACTCTCCCACAGCCGCCTCCCATGGATCCTTGGGTCCAAGTCGATCTGCCTGCGAAGAAAGTCTGGTTGACATGAGGGGGTGCGGGCAAGATCGTCGCTAGAAGAGTCGCAACCGCAACAGAGCTCGGACAGGGATCAGGGGCAGGGGGCACGGGCGGGCACTTTGACACAGCAGCCAGAATCCTCCCCACCCCGGTGTGTTGCATGCCTGTCATCTTGAGGCCCATTGTGTCTGGCGACTGATGGAGTAGGGGCTTTTGGAGGATTCTTTCTTGCAGCTTCGGCTCGACAGGATCACTATTGTGGCAGTTGGTGTTTGCAACGGCGAGCTGAATGATCTCTGGCCCGCCTTTCGCGCTTTGAAAGGAGAAGCTGAGGGATGCGAGATTGGTTGTTGGGCACAAGTTTCTTTGATTACAACTTCACGAATCTGTCATTTCGCTTCTTTTGAGTCCTCTCCTCTTTCTCCGTCTTTTCTTGATTCCCATCGACTAAACATGTGTGGAAAACAGAGCCAGCCTGCCCCATCCCCCACTCCCAAAGTCCAAAACCGCCAGCGCAAGGAAGCGCGCACAGACATGGCTGTTCGCAGCCTGAGTAGGTTAGCATTTCGGCCTCTGCCTCTGGGGGGCCGCCCAATGGACTGACAGCCTTGGCATATGTAGGTGTTACCACAAGTGGCATAGTGAGAGCCAGAGTGGTATCGCATGCTCTGTTGGTGCTAGCGGCGCCCCTGCAGGGTGGTACCACACGCGGTCCCTGGAAAAATCTGATGCACGCACTACTTGCCGGACACGGTAGGCGACTGGGGTGCTCGGGCCTCGTTCGCCTGCATTACCTGCGTCCTTCGACTTCTAGAGTCTGAAGTCTTTGTGTCGTCGTCGTCCCCTCTCAGCCAGTCAGTGATCGACCGGTGCGGCGCATCTTTCGCCTAGCGTTATTGGTGGGTTTTCTGGGACAATCGACGGGTAGCGAACAGGGGACTCGGGCTGACCCCTGGCTCCTATTCCTCTGTCACTTCGCTACCCATTCTGCCCTGATAGCTTGCTCGCAGCGTCGTTTTCTACCCATCGCTTGCGTCCAGGCTTCCTTCTTCGATTTTACCTTTTTGTCTTTGTGTTCATGCGGCTGGCCTCTCTCGCATGAACCAACCGAACATGGACTGCTAGTCCGGATGCTTTTGCCGGGAATGTGGACTTCGTTCTCGTGCCCCATCACACGTTGTTTGCATCCGGAATGCCTTAGCTTTTTGTCTTATACCTTTGGCCAAGCCCTCTCTCCTTCATTTGACAGGATCGTCTACCACAGGCGAGCCTGTTTCTTTTATATTCTCTTATCCTTGTATTATTGTACCATTCTTTTTCTGGCTTTGGGATTCAATCTTACTTAGCCGCCTGGTCGGCACTTTTTTTTTTGGACGTTGTACGTCGTTCGTCTGTAGTCTCGTCCACCTCCCGTGGACTTGGCCACCGATCTTTTCGCCTCGTTCGCTGGAATCTTGGTTCGAACGCCACTCCCCCAGCGGGAGAAAGAAACAGACAAAAAAAGGGCCAAACATTAGCGACTGCCATTCCGGGAATGAACTACGAAGACGAAGCTGTAGCCGACTGCAGCTAGGGACTGTTGGGCGGTATTTGCGGCGCTCCCCAGCGACTGGGATCGGGTGGGAACTTTTTCGACAGGCCGGCAAGGTGCGACGATAGCACCTAGTGGCCATGCAGGAATCAAGAGGTGGACAGATCGGGGCCGCGATGGGAAACGGGATGGGGTACGCCACGCCGATGCCGCGGACACAATCGACATACGCAGTGTTCCCTCCGCAGCACATGCACGGAGTGTCCAACGGACCACAACATACGCCGGCCGGCCCGAACAGGCCGCAACACTCACGCAACACATCCAAGGTCTCGCAGCACACACGGAACGAGTCGAAAAGCTCCCGGCATACGCGCAACGGGTCCAGCACCTCGCATATATCGTCGCCACAGACGAGGACGTCACCATCACATCATAGGAAGGTCCTGGCCAAGGCCCCGCCGTCGCAGACGTCGAGCCGGCCTTCCAAGGGCAGCAGTACTAGGACCGGCGGCCGGGGCAGGGTCGAGAAGAGCGGCGGCAAGCGGAGGAAGGGCAGTCTCCGGAGGGTGTTTTCGCGCGATGACTCGGTCAAGGGGCCGCGGGTGGCGCAGGTGGCCATGCGGGCGTTGCACGCCGTGTCGCACATGACGCTGTGCGTCGTGGTGCTTTATGTCATGTTTTTGTTTCTGGCCATGCCGGCCGTGACTTTGCAGAATCAAAGGTGAGCGAGCTCCTCCTTCTTCTTCTCATTTCGAGATGAAGATGACAGACAAGGAGCACCAAAACTAATGCGGTCCTCCGCCATAAAATCAGACTAGCCGCCATCATCAACGAACGCAACAACATCCTTCGCAAGGAGGCGTTTGGCGTCGTCACCATACTGGCCGTCGACGTGCTCCTGGACTTGTACGGCCTCTGGGCCTGCCGGTTCGAGTGGTCCGCCGGCGCCCTGGCATTCCGCCTCCTGCTGGGTGTCGGCTACACGGTCATGTTCCTCGTCTACTTCTTCCTCGGCGGCCGCGTATTCCCGCTGCAGTTCAAGTTCTTCGGCATGCGCGCCTCATTCGCGGCCCCGTTCCTGTACCTCTTCCTGTGGACGCTCGCCATGTGGAACGTGCTCTGGGTCGTCATGTACCGGCACCGGCTGCGACGAGGGGCCTCTGCCCGCGACGCCGAGGCGCGTGGAGGTCTTGGAGGAAGCTTTGGTTCGACGGGCGCGTCATCGAGGTCTGGCGCGTCTTCGTTCGGGCACTCGAGGAACGAGAGCTTGGGCAGCACGGCGTGGAGCCCGTCGAGCGCGTCCTCGGGCCCGCGCAACTGGCCCATCAGCGCCAAGAAGGAGTTCCCCGAGGACAGCGACGATGACGACGACCTCCTCCCGCCGCCGCCGGCGCCGCCTGCGGCCCCCATGGCGCGGTGGCAGGGTCAGGAGGAAGAGCGGAGGGCCGCGCCGGAGCCGCCCGGATACCTGGACTCGATCCGGCTGAGCCAGTGGAGGTCGGACAGGACCACCATGACGAGCGGGATAGGGGGCGGGGCGGCGAGCATGCGGGGCACCGTCGACCTCGGGGATGTGTTGAAGATCGACCCGCCCAGGTGGAGGGGAGCCTGAGGGCTACTAAGATACCCTAGCTTTAGCTTTGCAAATCCAATAATATCAATGGTTGCAACGTGCGTATCAGTCTGCGACGTCCTTTTCTCAGTTTCTCGGGTTAAATGATAAAGCGACAGGCAAAACGCATTCCATATGACAGAGAAAGTACAGGTGGCTCCCAAGGGTCCATTTTATTTGTCAGGCAGCAGCCAGTAAAGCTCGCCGAAAGCATGCTCTGAAGCCTGTGCCAGGCAGCAACAACAG
Source organism: Pseudopyricularia javanii (assembly GCA_031001725.1). Taxonomy (NCBI): domain Eukaryota; kingdom Fungi; phylum Ascomycota; class Sordariomycetes; order Magnaporthales; family Pyriculariaceae; genus Pseudopyricularia; species Pseudopyricularia javanii. The sequence continues at coordinate 10,920 of JARHUK010000491.1, forward strand.
CTCAGCCTAGGCGGGCTATTATATTCGTGGATGGATGCGCATAAATTAGAGGCATACATACCATACCGCCGCCGGCCTCTCCTCGACATTGCGCAAAGACTAATCGACCATTGCAAATTCATGCGCAATGGTTTGCCATCATGATTGAGAAACGCACTTCAGATTCGTCACCTGGAACTTTCTTGGGCCCCTCGCAGAAGGGCCTACGTTCTTCGAGCCCATCCAGTCCCAATATAGATCAATGGACTTCGGTCGGAGATCCGGAGCCGAAGTTTCAGCCGGGGGAGACTTCACCCAGCCTCATCGACAGAGAAGCCGATTCTCCCGACGATGGCTATCCGGGTCATGAGCGATTGGCTTATCGGCAGCGAGACTCGGACGGCGACTCTTTGTATAACTACAATCGCACTCCCCTGGCTTCCCTTAAATGGGAACCCCCGCCAGAGCCCCTTCGGCCAGCCAACCCCTACCGCAAAGGACTGCAGCTCAAGATCTACCACCACGAGCCGCCGCCGCCATTCGGGCTGACGTACTACGGCTACCTGCCAGGCATCAGGGAGCCAGTTGACAGACTCACGCTCAAGGGCATGACCCTGGTGGACCTTTGCCTCGCCTAGCCGCCGATCGAGGGCGTCACCAGGCCCCAAGAGTCGCTTGAGATCGAGGTAGTGCAGGAGCTTGCTGTTCGCGACGACCACGGGGCCCAGGTGGTGGTTTGCCAGTCCAAAAGCGGCGACGGCGGCGGCGGGGAAAAGCGGCCGACGTACGTGGCCAAGATTTACGACCCGCTGTACTATGAATTCGCAGACAGCCAGGCCCTCCGCATGCATCCCCGGGATACGTGCTTGCAGGCCGACAAGGATTATGCCGTCGAGGCAGCCGCGTACGAAGAGCTCAAGGACTCCCGGCTGGCCGGCGACGCCATTCCGGCATACCACGGCTCTTGGACCTTTGAAATGCCTTTGGCCGGGAATCCGCCCAGGACGCGCCATGTCCGAATGATCTTGATGGAGCACGTCCCCGGGGCCGAGGTCATGCTAAAAATGGACCCTACGCCGCTCCCCGAGGAGACACGCCTGCGCGTGGTTGCCCGTGTGGCTGAAATAGACGCCGAGCTTAGCAACGAGGGCGTCTACCACTGCGACGTGAGCCAGCGCAACGTGCTGGTGCGCCTCGACGGCGAGGCCGGCGGGGAGCGGGTGGTTCTGTTCGACTTCAACATTGCGTGGGTGCGGCGGATCGACTACCAGCACTCGCGGTACGACCGCGAGTTCACATCGCTCGGCTACGGGCCGCACCAACCCATCCACCCGGCTACGCACAACTGGGACCGGGCCACGTTCTGGTTCGAGTTCAAGAACTGGTTTCCCGAGAGCTTCAGGGGCAATTCCATGAGGCCGTACCAGGAGTGGCTTCTTGAAGCCTGGAAGGATTCGCCCCAGTGGCGAGCGCTGTGGGATTCGGCTCTATCGCTCTCGAGCTTGAAAGTACCTTTAGAATTTGACCCGGTTTAGAGGCTAGGATAGGAGCCCGGGGGCGGGGCGGCAATGGAATTTGTACCGCGTTCTTGGGGCGAGCAGTCCAGTGAATAGAATATCCAGTCCAATTCTCGTTGTATGAATCGCCTTGTGACATGCCGTGTTGCCACGCTTTCAGTTGGCCGACAGCCCGACTGGCTCTCTCGGCATTGTGAATATTCCTACCCGTTTCACACCGGCCTTGGCTTCTGACCCCCGAGAAAACAAAAGCCTGGTAAAAGTCAGCAGTCAGCACGGGAGGCCGAACCCATAACGCCCTATGTACGTAGGCAGGCGCCTATATTTCGCATCAATTAGGGGGCATCCGGGGGCATCCGGGGGCTGTATTTGCGGCGGGTCGCATGCGCTCCAGGCCTATGGTTGGTTGCTTAGGCGTGGGCCCCACCCACCCAAGAATGCCCGTCTCGGTGGCTCAGCCACGTGCGACTGCGACGCTGACGACCAACCCGTATCGCTTAAGACGCAATGGGTGGGAAAAAAAGCCTCAAGGCTACAGATATGTCGGCCTGGGTTGTTAGCCGCTTTCTGAATGCGGCGGGCGGCGTGACTTTGCCGCAGCTGTGCCTCGGTGAAGGGATGGCGGGACCATGAGCTGGTGGGTTCCTGCGGAATAGAGGGAAAAGGTTAAGAATGATGATCGAGCCGGTCTTGGAGGTTTTGGTCTCTTGTTAGGTTTGCAAAGCTGCGTATTTTTCCGTCTGACTGTGCTGGAAAAACACGAGCTACGAATATCGAGAAATGGCGCCGTCAACACCCTTGATCTCAGTGCGAGACGCCGCCAAGGACGTCCAACAATATAGCAGCAGCAGCAACAGTGATTCCACAAGAACATGGGTGCTCGTCGCCATAATAATAGGCATCGTGGCCCTGATCGCCATCTCGGTATTTGTCATACTCAGAATGCTGCGACTCCGACAACGAAAAGGGAGGCATACCAATGGCCAGAGCGGCGGCGGTCATGAAACACACGCGGCGCAGCAAGACATGGCGGGCCGCCTGTCGCCATACTGCCACCACGACGACCACCGCCAGCAGCGGCGCAAGCTCAGCAAGCTCAGCGAGGCCGACCGGCGGTCATGGGTCGAGCACGTCGAGGAGGAGCAGCGCACCATGATGATCCGCAAGTCACTCGCCGACCGGTCACCCGTGCTGCCCGGCCGACGGCACTCGGGTAGCGTCTCGTCCGTTAGTAATAGCGGCAGCGTCGACGCGCAGTACTCCGCGCTCGGGCTACGCGGGATATCCGCACCGCCTGACGACACGACAGCGACGAGCCGCGGCCCCGATGGCAAAGACGATGGGGGTCTCGGACTGGAGGAGCACGAGAAAGGCACATTTGGGGGTGGGCTTCGGGACGACTGGAAGGCGTTCGAGGCTCAGCTGTCACTGGCTGGGGAGACGCACCCTGCTGCCGTGGCCCGGGGAGGACACGAAGAGTTCCGGTCATTGTTGACGCAGGTTGCTTCGCCGCCGGAAACCCAAGAACGGCCGCGTGACGAGGGCATCGATCGGCTTGACAAGGCAAGGAGCTAGACCAAGACTTAGAACAGAGGTTGCAGAGTGTGAGCCGCGACGTAATAATGATAATGAGTTGAGAAGAAGCGTTGCTTGAGTTTCAAACTGCTGATGGCCAGCTCTCGAGAAAGCACAATTTTTTTAAATACCGAAACCATTTCAATTGGCGACATCTTTTTCTTGTCAAGTCTCGAGTGTCTTTTTCGTTGGCCCCAACGACGTATCAAGTAAGGTAGGCACGATTTTGGCTTTTGGTCGGCCGTGATACAGTGGGGCGTGTCCGCTAAAACGAACGCGCCCAGTCGCCCCCGGCCGAACATGGATTTCCCAAGCACACGCGACCGCCGACGACTTAAAATCCATCCTTCCCCCAACCCATCACCAACCATCACAATCAGCCTCCGACCAGGCAACGCCTAGCCATTGTCTACATACAAAACAACGAACCCGTCCGATCCAACGAATAAAAAAAACCCACATACGTCAAGAGGGCGAAGCAGGTGCCCCAAAAAAAAAACATGGATTACCAGAACCGCGCCGGCTCCAAGTTCGGCGGCGGCGGCGTGGCCTCCCACAGCGCCACCAACGCCGACCGCCGCGAGCGCCTGCGCAAGCTCGCCCTCGAGCACATCGACCTGGACAAGGACCCCTACATCTTCAAGAACCACCTGGGCGCGTTCGAGTGCAGGCTCTGCCTGACGGTCCACCAGAACGACGGCTCCTACCTCGCCCACACCCAGGGCCGCAAGCACCAGACCAACCTCGCCCGCCGAGCCGCCCAGGAGAAGCGCGACGGGAGGGACCGCAACATCGACCCGCAGACGGGCCTGCCCGTCGGCGTGGTGGGCGCGGGTTTCGCCGCCCTGGGCTTGGGCGGCGCCAGGAAGAACACGGTCAAGATCGGGAGGCCGGGGTACAAGATCACAAAGATCAGGGACCCCGTCACGCGCGCCGACGGCCTGCTCTTCCAGCTCCAGTTCCCCGACCTGTCGCCCGGCGTCGTGCCAAAGTGGCAGGTCGCCTCGGCCTTTAGCCAGAACGTCGAGGAGCCCGACCGGAACTACCAGTACGTCCTCGTGGCCGCCGAGCCCTACGAGACGTGCGGCTTCAAGGTGCCCGCGCGCGAGTTGGACAAGCGCGAGGGCAGGATGTTTGAGTACTGGGACCCCGACGCCAAGGAGTACTGGGTGCAGATCATGTTCATGACTGAGCGCGAGGAGCGGTTCAACGCCGCGCCGGGGCTGGCTGCGAGGCCGTGATGATGGGGGAGGTGTTTTGTCTCGGTGTGGACGAAATATGGACCGGGTGTTGGCGCCTTGCTTTGCTCGGCACGCGAGGTCGGCCGTTCCCCCAGGAACGGGCTCCGGAAAGCGCAGGATGCAGCTGTTCACCACGACAGTTGGGCGTTGTGAGCACAACTAGGCTTGGCATCGGCTGTAAAGACTGAAGCAGTTGGCGCACGGCCTAGAAAAATTAAAGCCTTGCAAGGCGACGGGGAGAACCGGTATATACTGGCCCCCCACTGTATGATACAGTCAAGATAATGAATTAATATACCCCAAAACAGTCAAATTCAAGCTTGATTATGGACTCAGGTCCCATGAGGCAAAGCGTCGCTCCGGAGACGCGGCTGGAGCAGGCTGAAGGGCGAGGCAGAACACCACCCCTAGCCTTGTAAACAGTTAAGCGCGCTCATGGCCACATGCAACAAGGTCACTCCTGCATGTTGCGCCTCGCTGGGGACAAGTTGGGACAAGGCTAGCCGGGCCGCAGTTTGCAGGTGGCCGCAGTTGGGGTGGGTCCTCTAAGTGCCGGGCATGTCTAACAAAATCAAGTTGGGGAGTCCCTGCTATATAAGTCCGGCCCGTCTTCCCTTGTTTATTTTTTTGTCTGTTACTCTGTCTCCTCTCTGGCCGGCGAGAAAATATTGCCCATGGTTTGTTCGTACTCTTTAAACAGTACCTTGGAGACGGAGTCTACAACAGAAAAACCCAAGGTTTGATAACCCGCAAAAGGGCTGAGCAAACATGGTCTCTTTTAGTCTTGCTTTTACCCATTCTCACTTTCCATCCTAGCACCCAAAGATCTTTTTCTATTCCAGAAGCCCCAGATCGCCGCCGTCGCCCCGTCCCTTCTGCTGCACACTCTGGCGGCAAGCATCCTCACTTGTTTGTATTGGAGGTCAAGACAGTCAAATAATGTGAGTTTGATAGACGCGACACATGAGCAACAAATGCCGACATGACTTCAAAACACCAAAGAACCCCACATGAAAAACACTTGGGAGAATAACGACACCTGAGCCGTTCCTTGCGCTCCATGGCAAAACCCGACAAATCACTTTTTTGATATCCCGCATGTCCGACAGAAACTGCACAGCAGCAAGTCCACATAGCAACAGGACACAGTGGTAGGTAGATAGAAAAGCAACTAGGGCCTAGCATACTGGACCAAACAACGAGCCGCCGCATCATCGGAAGTTGTTGTCGAACCGCTTGAACGTGTATCCGATGAACGGCAGACTCATCTCGACCGTCTCCTCGCGCACGGGCGCCCCGCCGTTGGTGGCCTGCTGCTGCATCTGCTGCGCCCGCAGCACCGTCGCGTTGTCCGTCTGGTCGATCTCGTCTGTCGGGAAGTACGTCGTGTCGATGGCCGACGTGAGCCGCGGCTCGAATGGCGCGCGGATCCTACGCAGACCGTCGAACTCGACGCCCCGGAAGAAGGCGTGGCTCTTGATCTCGTGTGCGCCTCCGCGGCCCAGGCGGTTCTCCGTATTGCAGACGAGGCTGAGGGATGCGTTAGTGAGATGATACAAAAAAAAAGTCCGGATCTCTAAATCAACAGCAACAAACCATCGCACTCACCTCCGGATCAGGTTCTCCGCCTCGACACCCAGCTGGATGTCGTCGGGGAAATACAGGCTTTGCCTCCAGTTGACAATCTTCCTGTACGTGTCGTGGCTGTCCTCGGCGCAGAAGGGCGGCCAGCCAACCAGACACTCAAACATGATGGTTCCCAGCGACCACCAATCGCAGTCAAAGGTGTAGCCGTGGCCGGTGAAGATCTCGGGCGCAATGTAGTCGGGCGTGCCGACGGTGGAGTAGGCCATCAGTCGCCGCGAGCGCCTCCAGTCGTTGATCTGCGCTCGGTTAGAGACGGTCAAGTTGATCTGGTCGATCGCGATCGAGTTGCGGTCGCCGCGCGGGCGGTTGGATTTGCCCTGAAGGAGCTGCTGGTAGTAGTTGTTATCGTGCAGCTTGTGGAAGCCCGTCGACAGACCGAAATCTGTCAGCTTGACGTGGCCGCCCCTGTCGAGCAGAATATTGTCGGGTTTGATATCACTAGTGGGTGAGTGGTCAGATGATGTTTGCTGCGAGAAAGGAGGGCACACAAGGACCGCGCAAATGACCACTTACCGATGGATGAAGCCGAGCTTGTGCACTGCCTCGATAGCAAGCACGATTTCTGCAATATAAAAGCGCGTAATATCCTCCGAAAAGATCTCGTACTTGATCAACATTGTCATGAGATCACCACCAGGCAAGAACTCCATCAACATGTATAGGAAGTGGGCGTCCTGGAACGTCGTGTACAGCTTGACGACCCACGGGCTGTCCGACTCGGCGAGAATATCTCGTTCCGCGCGCACGTGGGCGAGCTGGTCCTTCTTGAACATCTCCGTCTTGATGAGGGACTTCATGGCGTAGACCTTGTTGTCCGCCCTCTTCTGCACCAGCTTGACCTCGCCGAAGGCGCCCTTGCCGATGATCTTGATGGTGTTGTAGTTCTCGGGCTTGTCCTTGGTGCGCAGGAAGCGCAGGTATGAGCCCTCCTTTCGCCCGCCGGTCGACCAGATCTGCTCTTTTCTAGATTGCGACTGGTTCGGCTCGGACAGTTTGAGCTCCATTTCGCTCTGCCTGTGTGAGGAGGGGGCTCAAGTCAGCGTGCGGTACACTTCTAGGGGCGTTTTGTTGTTCAAAGTAGTGCGTGGGAAACCACAAGCACAGGGTCCTGCCTACCTTTGGTTGCGCTCCCTCGCGCGTTTGACGCTGTCCTTGAAGAAGTCGGCGGCAAGCTGGGCGCACTTCTTCTGGTTGTTGTTGGCACCGGGACCATACTTGTCCGGGTTGCGCTCCGGGCCCGGGGTGAACTCGAGGGGCGGGTATGAGGAGGGCGCGGCGGGCATCAGTTGGCCGTGGTGGCCTCCATATTGCTGCTGGCCAGGGGCGCCGGCGGTGCGGGGACGCTGGGCGGGCGAGGGGCCGCGGGAGCCGTAGGGAGCGCGGAGGTTCTGCTGGGAGAACTGGTGGGCCAGGCCTACGTTGGGGTCATTGGTGACCGGGGTGTTGGAGCGCGGCTGGTAGATGTTGCTCTGCTGCTGCTGCTGCTGGGAGCCGTAATCGTGCTGGCCCTGCGGGGGTTGGGCGGGATACTGGGAAGGGTACTGGTTCTGGGAAAAGTAGCCCTGGGGCGCGTGGCCGGTCGAGTAGGGCTGGCTCTGATGGGACGAGGCGGTGGCGGCCTGGCCAGACGAGGAGAGTTGCTGGTTGGAGTTGTTGGGGAAGACGGGCTGGGGGAAGGT
>JARHUK010000493.1:0-13687 GCA_031001725.1 Pseudopyricularia javanii
TATACCAGCAGATCCGAAGCCCAACGACGCAGCGCACCTAATCTCACCACCTGCGTCCCCGCCCTCCCCGGCCGCCTCCGCCTCCACCGTAACCACCCGCCCTTGGGCCCCTAGGACCCTTCCAGCCGCCGTCATCATAACCTCCCGGTCCGGACGGTGCGTGATCGTCCAACGGCATCCTTCCGCCTCCTCCCCTGGACCGCATCTCCTTGGGGAATGCGTCGTACGTCTTGCGCATCTGGGCGTATCCAAGATGCATCTTGCCGTAGAAGTGGTCCGCCAACCGTCGATCGTTGTCGAGTCGTGAGAGGTATGCACCGCAAACGTCGCACACTTGCAGCTTCTGGTGCCCAGAGGGCCCGCCCGTGTCGGCGAGCGAGCGAAGCTCCTTTTCCCGCTCGGCCTTGGTTGCTTGGTTCTGGCGCACGCGCACGTACTCGTCGAGGGCCAGCGTCACCTGCCCGGACTCTCCGAGGATCTCGACCTCTACCAGGCTGCAGTTTATGGAGGTTTGGAGGTCGGATATCGTTCGTAGCTATGTGAGAGACATAAGGGTCAGTCGCCAGCCGGGTACCACTATCGGAGTCGCAGAGCTAAAGATATCAACATACCAGCACATTGGTCTGTCGGATCTCATCGGGCGTCTTCTCCAACCTCCTCTGCGCAGCATCTATCCGCCTGTTGCATTCGTCGATGTATTTTTGCAGGTCTCGCATATAGTCGTGCTCGAACCCCATCTTCTGCCTATCCTTCTCTGGCAATGCCTCATATTCTGCCTTGAGGGCCTCCGAGTGAACCTTTGGGCAGGGGCCGAGGTCTTGTCGTGTGTTTGTAAAGAGATCGTGAGGGCATGTACCGGCGACGTAAGACCGGCAGACCTTGGCGTCTGTGAGTGAGACCTGGGCAGGACGCGCGGCGATGCCGCCGCCCATCAGCTGCTCTGTGTTCGGTGTGCATGGTTAGCTTTGCGACGACATGCAAAGAAACCAGGACGGACTTACCCAGGAGCTTTCTCTGCTCCGCCGCCATATTCGCGACTCTGGGTTATGGGTCGCAAGTGTGCGATGAAAGGGCGTTAATGTATCTGGCTTCTGAGACTATCGATTTGTTTTTGGCGTATCAGTAGTTGGATGTAAATAACTGTGCAAATTGGAGGATAAGCCGAATGGTGTTGTTGAACTTGGAATCTGATCCCACAAACGAGCTCCCAAAATTTTGGACGTGACCGCGACAGCTTCAATTCGAGCTGACGCCCGGAGCGGCGGATGGTGGGGCGCTAGGGGTAGCCAATTACAGGTGAGAGCCGCTGAATAATGTGGAGAAATCTGATCGCGGAGCTGACAGCCCGACATGGAGGACACATTCTTTTGCAGCAAAGGGGCAGAGCAACCTCAAGCCGTACCATTCATTCTCTTTTTCCCAATGAAAACAGCAACCAAAGACAAGCTACATTAGCCTGTCGCTGTTCGGCCCTGGCTCCGTCATCTCTCCAGCCTCTGATGGAGCGGTCGAGGCGATGATGCGCTTCTTTTCCAGCATTGTCATGCAGTCCCTGCTTGCCTTATTTCTCCCCCTCCTCGCCGCCGCCCAATACCATGAGCAGCTGGTACTCCGCCCGCTGCCTCTTTCCGCGCTTCTCGCAAGCTTCAACTTTCGCGCCAACACAACCATCTCAGACTTTGATGCGCACAACTACCAGCTATTCCCCCGCTCCCTTGCGCAAATCCTGCAGCATGCCGGCACGCGCGAGCTGCACCTGAGGTTTGGCCTGGGCCGATGGGACGCTGAGAGCTGGGGCGCGCGGCCCTGGGATGGCACTCGGGAGGGCGGCACTGGTGTTGAGCTGTGGGCTTGGCTCGATGCGAGCACAGATGAAGAGTATGTGGATTGTGACTTAGGTGTGCTGGAGCGTAATAAAGAAAAGGGATCACAGCTAACCTGGACATCTGCAACCTCAGGGCCGATCAGAAATGGTTGACATTAACTAACGCGCTATCGGGCCTCTTTTGCGCCTCGCTAAACTTCATCGATGGCACGAGGACTACCCGACCCGTCCTGTCTTTCAGGCCCGAGGGCGACCACCCGAACGTGACGACCGCAAACATGCATCTCCTCCACGGCACCCTTCCCCGCGAAGTTGTGTGCACGGAAAATCTCACACCCTTCCTGAAGTTGCTTCCGTGCAAGGGCAAGGCTGGCATTGCCTCTCTTTTGGATGGCCATAAGCTCTTTGACGCCTCGTGGCAGAGCATGGCGATTGACGTCCGGCCCGTTTGCAGCGAGGGCGGAGAGTGTGTTCTGGAGATTGAGCAGACCATTGACATGGTTCTGGACCTTGACAGAGCGAAACGTCCTCGAGGTATGAAATCGACAGCGCAGAATCTTATACATTACATTTGCTGACATGGCACAGACAACCCGATTCCTCGGCCTCTCCCAGGCCATGAGCTCAAATGTGACACCACCAAAGACTACCATAGCGATGACACCTGCTTTCCCGCCGACTACACCGCACACCAGGACTGGACTCTGTCGCAGATATTCGGCCGCTCAATGCAGGGTCACTGCCCGCTCGCCACCCGCGGTGTTCCACCCGTCTGCATGCAGATCCCGGAAGCTCGTAGCGTTTATACGTCTGAGGGCGTTCACGAGATCAAGAACCCGGACGGGCGTTCACGGTGCTTTACGGTTGACGAAGGCGCCCAGGTCGATCTCGCACTAGCCGAGCCGAGCCAGGGATCCGCCGCGCATCCAGAGTCGCTAGAGGCCGATTTCGAGGCCAGGGGGCTTTTGAAGCCCGAAGTCCCGGCACTGTATGCTGAACGCAGCTTGACTGGCCACGGTTCCGAGCGTGGTGGTGTGCAGACCATCTTCACCAACCCGAGTCCGGACCAGGACATCGAGTTCGTGTACATGGAAAGCCTGCCGTGGTTTATGCGCATTTACCTGCACACCCTGTCGGCCCGAGTCGCCGATTCTGAGATTGACTCCAGAGGTGCGACTGTATCGGCCAGCGGAGGCGGCGCCAAGGGCAGCGACAAGGTGGTCCAGGAAATGTACTACCGGCCGGCTTTGGATCGCGCGCGAGGTTCGCAGCTCGAAGTCCGAATGCGCGTCCCCCCGGCTTCGACAGTCTTCCTCACGTACGACTTTGAGAAGTCCATCCTGCGGTATACCGAGTACCCGCCCGACGCCAACAGAGGGTTTGACGTGGCCTCGGCCGTAATCACAATCCTGCGCAGCAACAAGACGTTGTCGCCGTCCTCAAGGAACGCAAACCTCAGGACGGCGTCGGTGCTGCTCAGCCTGCCGACGCCCGACTTTAGCATGCCGTACAATGTCATCATCTTTACGTCCACGGCAATAGCACTGGCCTTTGGCGGCATATTCAACATTATGGTTCGGAGGTTCGTCGGGGCGGACGAGGGGCCACAGGGGGGCCTGGCTGCCAGAATAGCCACTCTGAAGGGGAAGATCAAGGCCAGGTTTGGGGGCAAGAAGAGTTCTGGTGAGGTTCCTGCTCTGGTAGCCGTTGAGGGACAGGAGGGCAGTGACAAGGAGATATTGACATGAGATGTCGTTAGAACTGAGATTTGCGTGAGATAGTAATAGCCAAATAGCCCAATAGCTAGATATCTGTCACAAGGTTGTCGCATCTTGTGTACAACAAATTAAGAGCCTATCGGAAGTCTGCAGCCTAATTTACTTTGGTGATGCCCAACATGCATTCACTATGCCTTTGTTGTGTCGTTTTCGACAACTTGGAGAGTTTGACACAAGAGTTTTGACATCCAAGAAGCAGAGAACAGCAACTTACATCTTTCAAGTTGTCGAGGGGTATATTCAGATGTATACTCACCACTCATCAGACGAAGGGAGTCGATCGTCTCCAGCTCAACGCACGTGCCCGTCCCGAATGACGCCTCATTTTTACCGACCCCCGCTTGCTTTTCCCGTCCATCGCTCGCTAAAGACGGATGGGGGCGGGCGCTAGGGCGGTATTCTCAGCCCTGCGCTGGTGCTTCTCGTGTCCGTGAGTCGCGCCCTTTCGTCCGCGTCTGGAGCGCTGCTATTCGTCAGGATGGTCGCCACGCCCGTTGGACACGGAGGAAAAGGCTACAGGGGCGGCATATGGGGCAGTAATAATGGACGGTCGACTGCAGCAGACGGGATGTCACTGTCCCCCATGAAGTGATTTTATTCTTCGTTTTTTTTCTTCTCTTGTGGCGCATGCAAACGTCGGCGACGAAAATATCTATGCCACCGTGGAAAAATTATCGCTATCGCTTTAGTATGAAATCAGTAATCATCGATTGTCTAATCGAGCGGGTACTTGATGATCCCTCCTGGTTGACGGTCTTCCTGAGCCATCGGCTGCAAGGGATTTCTGCCGCGAGACTGGTGGCGGGAGCTGCAGATAGCTGCAATCTATTCGGTGCCTAGACCACTGAGGTGACCGATGATCTTGACTGAGACGGAAACACGGGTGTCGAGCCTCGGCCGGGGTCCATTTGCGATAAACCACTGATGTGTGCTTCGTATATGTACAGTACACTTCTTTTGCATTGCTTTCCAATGCCGAACTTACCGCCTTGGGACCAAGTGAGCACCTCCCAACGCTGCAGTAGTGATATTCCCATCGGCTGCACATGTGCCCAGCCGGGCAATGACAAGGACCAACACTCGGCCCTGCCTGATTGCTATCTGGAGGAAAGTTAGCTTGGCAGATGGCGGTGCAAGGCGCCATTTGATCCACTGATAAGTTGCTCGCCCTTTTGCCATGAGCCGCAGGAAAGGGGCAATTCGGAGCGTCGTATCCGCACCAAGGGGGAAGACGGCAATGGAAGGGCAAGACACCAAGGGCTTGGCGATGCAGGCAGGCTGCAGCGTGGGTTCTAGAGTTGCAGCTGAGTTGCTATTTTGATGGATGTAGGATGTATGTGCTGTACTGTAGATGATAGGTACTGTAGGTATCGTTGCAGCATCGGCTGTCGAGTATCATTGCCCATGTTCGAATCGATCGGTTGATGGGCGATTGAAAACTTTGTCCAGTGCGTCCTTTTTATTTTTCCGTCTATCATTTTGCTCTCCCCCTGACACCCTTGTCTATGGCGTGGGGCATTCTCTATTCCAGTGCCCAGGGCGAAGCCTGCCCCAACTGTTCTGGCACGGGGCTGTCTGTAGCCAAACCAATCCACCCCACGTTTTTCTAAGCGTGTTCTTTGTTTTCTTCTGCGCCAAACGACGGGAATTGAGATAATATTTTTTCCCTTTTCTTTTCTTTTTTTTCTCCATCAACCACTGCGGCCGTTGTTATAGAGCCATACACCATTTTGCTGTTGGCGGCGCTCGTATTATGGACATCAGCAGCACAACTATCGTGGCCCATCGTCCACTCGCCGCTACTACATATTGTCTCGACAGCACTCTCCCAGACCTCAGCCGCCCAGCTGAAGATATACGCGCAGAACCGAGGGCGAACAAGGCTGAGATTCAAGCCCAGCATTGCTCATCTTAAAATGTCTCGAGATCCAAACAGCACATCATGCTCCTTGTCATGCCCTATATGAACAACTGCCCACCATCGCAGAGGGTCCCTGTCGGCCAATCTCCAACGCACAGGGGTCGTCCCGCAACCTGCGTGTTCTGGCCTAGCGCAACCTTGGCACAAGCCGCCATCCCGGCCTGTCCCCAGTGTGTATCGCTACCCTGGTCCGACGAACCACGCCCCCGGAGCTGCTGCAGCTCGTGAAGATGGATCAAATATCCATATCAGCGCGCCGGCAGCCCACTCGCTGCGTTGGTGCTTCGTTGACATCCATCTTGGCTCTCCAAGGTCTGCGATGCAACCTCTTGCTGCACGCGCGCCGACAGCACCACACTCGTTTTATTGATTCGCCGGCCGGCTGTGGAAATTCGTTTATAACCCAGTCAGTCACTCTTTTGCCTGTCGCCCGCTGCTGCTTGATCGCTTCAGCGCTGTCACTCGTTCACCGTGCTCGAGGCGTTGCGGACACGACCTAGACCGCCTCGGAGACCCAACCTCTCCGCCTAATTGTCATACAGCAATGGCCTCCCGACTTTTCGTCAGGGCGCTGACGGCCTTGTCGGCCGTCGTTGGCCTCGGCGAATGCTATGCACCCACCGACTACATAACATGGGGAGGAGACAACACAAGGAACGGATATAGGTCGTAAGTTGGATCCTCGGTGCGCGGAGTTGGTGTCTACCGTCGCTAATTCTCCTAGAAACCACAACCTCGACCCGGCCATCGTCGCCAGCCCGCAGTTCCAGCAGCTGTTCGCCACGGCCCTGCCCGGAAACTATGGCGGCCAGAAGGAGCAGTTCTACTCCATGCCCCTGGTCTTTACGCCAGGGGACGACCCCGAGGGGCGCCAGTTTGTATACGTCTCCACCACGCAGAACAATGTGTACAAGCTCGACGCCGCCACGGGCGCCATCGTGGCGTCCAGGAACCTGGCCATCCCGTTCCTCTCGCTGGACCTGCGGGGAGAAGCGTAAGTTCTGGTGGTCTCGCGTACCATGCCCTAGCCACGCTGACGACCTGCAGTGAAACCTGCGCCGATATCGACCCACACATCGGCATCATCGGCACCGGTGTCATCGATCCGGTGACTGAGACCCTCTACGTGATTGTCAAGACGTACGCCGACCAGTCCAGGATCAACGAGCCCCAAGGCCGTCCCGCCGGTCGCCACAACGTCCACGCCCTCAGCCTCGACGACCTCAGCGAGCGCCCCAACTTCCCAGTCAACTTTGAAGGCCTCGGCGCTCGCAACAACCCGACTCGTCTCTTCCAGGGCGGCATCCACAACCAGCGCCCCGGTCTTTTGCAGCAGGGCCAGTTCATCTACGCCGGCTTCGGCTCTCACTGCGTCAACTACAACATCACCGGCTGGGTCATTGGCTTCGACAAGACGTCCGGCAGCATCGTCGAGCACTTTGCGACCCAGGGCGAGGGCGTGCTCAGCCCCACCAAGGGCGCCAGCATTTGGATGTCTGGTGGCGGCATCGCAGCCGACAACAGGGGCTCCATCTTTTACAGCACCGGCAACGGCTACGCCTCCCAGCTTTCCACCATCCCCGTCGAGGGCCGCAACCCGCCCACCGCGCTGGAGGAGGCCGTAGTCCACATGACGATACAGGAAGACGGCAAAGTAAGACCGGTGGACTTCTTCATGCCCGAGGAGAAACAGGTGCTCGACGGCAACGATCAGGACCTGGGAACCAGTCCATTCGTCCTCCTGCCCTCCGAGTTTTCCTGCGGAGACGTCAAGCGCATCGGCGTCGTCACGGGCAAGAGCGGCTGGACGTACTGGCTCAACATGGATGACCTCGGCGGCTACCGTACCAACGGAGCCGACAAGCCCGCCGGCCAGATGGACCGCGTCATCTACAAGTACAAGCAGCTCAACTCGGTCTACGCGGGTGCCGGTGTCTACCCCCTTGAGGGCGGATACGTCCACATCAACCCCATCGGCTTCCCGACGACCGTCTTCAAGTTTTCCTGCGCCAACAATGTCCCGGGATTTACCTTTGTCGGAGAGAGCGTCGAGGCCAACACGGGCCGCCTGGGCCCGAGCCACGGCGCCGTGACCTCGCTAGATGGACAGCCGGGCACCGGTCTTTTGTGGACCACCGACGTCGACAACCCGGGCCCCTCCAAGTGGCATTTCAAGATCCACGAGGCCATCCCCGGCCCCGACGGCAAGATGAAGCTGATCAAGGGCTTTCAGGTGACCGGAATCCGCAAGTTCACACGCCCTATTTTCGGCAACGGGAGGGTCTACATTCCCGCCGGCGCCGGCATGATTTATGGCTTTGGCGCTCCGACCAAGCCGCCTCTCAACTGTACCGGGGCCAGCAGCTTTGGCGTGGTCGAGATTGGGACAGAAGCCGCCGAACAGCTCATCGCCTGCACGGCCATGATCCCTGTCACCGTGGCCAACATTTCTCTCGTGTCCACCGACTTTGCCATGGCCGACACGCCCACAATCCCCCTGACCCTGGCCAACGGCGCCTCGTTCACGTTCAAGGCCAATTTCAAGCCTGCCTCGGTTGGCAACCTGACCAGCTCCGTTCGCATCACGACGCAGAACACGGACGTGACCAACAGCTTCAGCGCCACTACCTCGGTCCAGCTTTCCGGCCAAGGCCAGAGCTCTTCCGCCCTCTTCTCGCTGCAGCCAAAGAGCCTCGCCTTCAACCCCGTTGGAGTCGGCGCTGAAGCCATCACCCTGGACCTCCTCCTCGGCAACCAAGGCAAGGACGCCCTCGACATTCAAAGCATCCAGTACTCCGACGCCAGCCCGACCGGGCCCTTTGTCCCCGCCAACGCCACCGAGGACGGCGCCCAGTTCGGCCACTTCACCCTCAGCGGCCTCCCCGCCTCTATCGCCGCCGAGACCAGCCTGCCCGCCAGGGTGACCTTCCTCCCCGCCGAAATCGGCGACTTTGTCCTCTACGTCAGCTTCAACACCACCGGCGGTGCCGACGTCCTCAAGATCACCGCCAACGCCGGCTCGCCCGCCCAAGCCGTCATCCAGTGGGAGAAGCCCGACGGCTCCGGCTGGCAGACCTGGACCGAAAACTCCAACCTGCCCTTTGGCGATGTCGTCCAGAACACCGAGCGCCGCCTGCGCCTGCGCGTCCTCAACGGCGGCAGCCCCGGCTCCGTCGCCCTTGAGGTCCCCATCTCCAAGCCGCCCTTCGGCACCGGCGGCCTCATCTCCGCTGTCAACCAGGTCGACCTCGCCGAGGGCACCCGCATCGAGGCCGGCGAGTTCGCCGAGGCCGTCATGGTCTGCCACGCTCCTAAAACGAACTGGAACGTCGATCCCAAGACCGAGGTCGCCGCCTGGACCTTTAACTTCAACGACCCCGCCATGGGCAAGGTCAATGTGCCCTTTGACTGCACCGCCGTCGCGCAGCAGGGAGGTCCGCTCGACGAGGAAGGCCAGGGTGTCTATCGATATGCGGGGTGTTTCCGAGAGAACACACCGGGTCGGCAGTTGCAGCAGCAGATTTTGACGTCACAGGCAATGACCATCGATATGTGCCTGACGGCATGTGCGGGTAAAGGTTTTGCGTACTGT
Source organism: Pseudopyricularia javanii (assembly GCA_031001725.1). NCBI lineage: Eukaryota > Fungi > Ascomycota > Sordariomycetes > Magnaporthales > Pyriculariaceae > Pseudopyricularia > Pseudopyricularia javanii. Next base: position 9,117 of record JARHUK010000493.1, read on the forward strand.
GGAATCCAGTATCATATAGAGTGTTGGTCTGGACCGAGTCCTCCGAACACGCAGGCTACAGAGGACAACTGCAACTATGCATGCGGAGGAGATATCAACACTTATTGTGGTGGAAACGGGGAGGGCGCCGGATCAGGCAACCCGTACATTTCCCTCTACGCCACCGACACCAACCTGCCTGCCAACCCAGGTGGTCCGTTTACGAACCCAGGAGTGAACGGATACTCCAGCATTGGCTGCTATACCGAGGCGACGACCGGACGCGCCCTGCCCTATGGAAACACTGGGGATGTTCGCACCGTTGCCACCTGCATCACCGCCTGCTCAGCCAAGGGATTCACGATGGCTGGGCTCCAGTATGGAGGTGAGTGTTGGTGCTCTTCTGAGATGGGTGCTGGCGCCGTTCCGGCCCCGATCACAGATTGCAACATGCCGTGTCGTGATAATACGACGGAGTTCTGTGGTGGACCATCCCGAAACAACGTCTACCTGCGCGACGGATCCACACCAAGCTCTACAGCCTTGGCTGCGACTACCTCAGCACTGCCCGCAACGACGACGGACTTGCCCGCGACCACCTCAAGTCTGGCCACAACCACATCAAGCACCACCATATCGTCGCCGCCAGCAGCCACCGCCGCTCCTGCCGCGAAGGAGCGTGTTGGGGACTACGTATACCAGGGCTGTTATACCGAAAACGCACAGACTGGGGATGGTCGGTCACTTGCTGGAAAGTCGTACTTCAGCGACCTTATGACCCTTGAGCTCTGCGCAGAGCAGTGCGCGGACTTTACGTGGTTTTCTACAGAATACTCGAGGGAGTGCTATTGTGGAAACGAACTACGAGGAGCAACGGCGCTCGACAGCACTTCTGGTGCTTGCAACATGAAGTGCCCGGGAAGTCCGTCGGATTTGTGTGGAGGCAGCAACCGGCTATCTCTGTACAAGCTTGACGATTCAGCGAGTGGAGAATCTTCCGTGGTTCTATCGACGACGGCAGCTGCGACCACTGCTACTCAGACTTCGGCCACATCAGCTGTGGAAACGCCCGCGGCTACGCAGACCTCGACCACACCATCTGCGGAAACGCCAACTTCAGCTGAACCTGTCTCATCTGTTACAGAAACGGCTACATCAGCTGCTGGAACAACCACATCGGTCCCTGTCTCGGTTTCCTCATCGGCCGCTGCGACTACCATCGCCACGACGTCATTGACTTCAACGGCAGGAGACGAAGTAGATTCAGGCACTCCCCCGTCTACCAGCCTGCCGGCGAGCACCAGTGACATAAGCCAATCGACTACCGCGGTCACATCAGTAGCAATCACCACGTCAATCGCTGAGACCAACACAGCGACCACCGCAACCTCGCCTGCCGCGAGTACCACGTCTACCGCTGCCACGACGACTGTGATTTCTTCAACAGCACCACCACCTCAGGGCACCGCCACACCTCCTTTGTGGCCTGGCAACGTTAACTTCACATACTACGGCTGTGTACGGGAGCCGTCTAGTGGCCGGCTGTTCCCGCGCCAGATCCTCAACGTCCCGGACATGACCCAGGAAAAGTGTCTGGAGGCCTGCTGGATGTACAAATACGCCGGAATAGAGTATACCAAAGAGTGTTGGTGTCAGGACGAGATCAACTGGTCTGGAAATTCGGGCGCCATACCTGGAGCCCTGGTCCAAGACAGCGAGTGTGACCTCCCTTGCGCGGGTGATACTTCGCTTCCGGCCGCGAACCGCACGAAATGCGGTGGAAGGAGCCGTATGACTCTGTTCTACAGGGATCCTGCCAAGCAGAATACATAGAGCTGGGAAGTTGAGCACTAATGTTAGCATTTTGTACGGAAATATCATGTTGGACGAAACTATAAGGTTTTGATGAGATATTAATACTACATACGACCTATTTGTGGGTATGAGTTTATTCGGCGTGGTTGAAATGGCCCCGAGAGCCGAACTGTCTGTGTCGCTTAGTCTTGCCTGTATATGCAAGTCTTGAATGACAGGAATCACAAAGTTGCAATGGTATCTGGTAAAGCTCATCGCGTTGGTGATCGAGGGGGGATGCCTTCTATTCCTTCTGAAGACTACGGGTATATATTCTCATTTTTACCTCAATCAGAGGCATAACGCTACCCTACAGAAAGTCTTCGATATTTTAAAAGTTGACTCCCTTTTGTGCTGTGCTCTGCCTAGAAAAGCAAGGTTCTCCATCTCCATCTCGCAGCGCTATCAAAGCCTGCAACATAAAAAACGAGTGGTAATGAAAAATAAACATAAACGGTTCTAAAAAAAGAAAAGTTACATCCGATATCAGCCCTAGCCCTAAGCACTGTCCCTGTCCATGATGTGCTCCTCACGCGTGCGCTCCGCGAGCCTCACCAGGTCGTCGAGGGGCATAGTGAAGGTAGACTTATCAGCCAGGTTGCCGGGATGGTCGAGCAAGTACAGCTGGCACATGAGGACGGCGGCCTCATTGAACGTGTCGAGGATGCGCACCGGAGGCTTAATCTCATCTGCCTTCCTCGGTTAATGCAAATGATCGAGGAACAGAGATGCCAGGCGGGTCAGGACCTCTGAGACGTGGCAACGCTTGCCATCATGATACTCCTCGACGCAGCGAGGAGGAAACAACTGCCAAGAGTAGTGGCTCTCGGCAGAATCAAAGGTGAAGCGGGCAAACTCGTATCCCAAGGCAGAGAGGAAATGGCCATCAGAGTTGGTGGTATCCTCGCACGTACTTCTTTTATATCCCCGGGCGCGGCCAGATGGTTTGTACGAAGCCCGCATGAATCTATCCGCCTCAGGCTCCTTATGGCTATCGTTGCGATCAATTTCCTCATTCTCTTCTTCGGTGTCATCAGCATCGGTTGCAACAGCGCCTGTATGAGATCCAGGACCGTGATGGGTAGAAGACGAGAGTAAATAGAAGGACGCCGTGGCCTCAGATGACACTGAGCAGGGTGTGATGTGAAAACTGAGAAAACTCTTCCCTGAGCGACCATTCTGCTCTCTGGCCTATTGGGCCTGGGTGAAGCGCTATTACGAATTGTGATGCAGGTTAATACCAAGTCATGGCAGTAAAACACTTGGCTTTGTGACGGGACTTGCCATTTCTGGTTGGCCTTGTTTTTGAGACGGGTGCCGGCGAATCCGACTCTGGTGTAGAGCCTGCTTGCATACCTAGGTAGGTGTCCTGATTGATCTGGCCGTCGTGACCCTTCAGCTCTTCGGTGCTGTTTAGGTTACGCCGTCGGGGTCGTCATCGCCATCGTCCGGCAAAAAGTGCCAACAAACGGACGTGGTCCAAGAGTCAGGGCTTCCTTTTGGAAGCTTTGAAAAAAATACGGGTTGGAAGAGGCTTGGTGGGAAAGGGAAAGATATTGCAGAGTACGAGAGGAGATTCAAGGTAGTGGTAAAGCCAAAGACTGAGGGGCAGCGGGTAAAGAAGACTAAATAAATAATGAAATGGAAGAGAAATTCAGATCAAGACGGCACAAGTAGGTCTGCTAATGCCTTTTGTAAGGCCACTTGAAGGTGGGTAGGTAGAGAGTGACTCTGCTTGGTTTGCTCATCCGGGACAAAGCAACTATCAGTTTCCATTCAGTTGGTGGCTCGTCAAGCTTCAGTTGCAGCCAGCAAGGAATGACTCACGACCCCAGAACGGCCCACAGGTATGGAAGAGAGAGACATCTGCCCGGTACTCTTGACTTCTGCGGGCACTGCCAGTACCATGGAGGGCGAAGTCGATTTGCCTCGGCCAAAGATCTGGCGTTTGATGGCGTTTGCCTCTGCTGCACCCAGCTCACTATTAGTCAAAGCAGAGAGATGGTCGATGAGCCTACTCTATGCCTTGAAGATTAACACAGCGCAACAGTATGGGAACTTGGAGAGAGGCAGCTTTTCACTAGTTGAAACGTGACTTGGGTCTCGCTCTATAACGCTTGAAGTCTACAAAATTTCCGGAACAGCTATCATCCTGTCAGCCCGCCCCTTCAACAACCCCCTCAGCCATCCCAGATCAAGCGCATAATCACATCTTGCTCTCCAGGCATCAACCACTGCTGCTGCCCATCAGTCACGCCGTCAAACGGCGGCAGTGTTCCCTCGCCCAGCCAGGTCGCCAGCTCGTCGTCCAAAACCGTCAGCTCCGGAGTCGGCATCTGCGACGGCCCGGATTGGTGCTGCTGCGGCTGACACCTCTCGCCCATCGCCGCGGGCGCAAGGGTTGTCATCGTGGTGGCAGGCAACGGGGAGAATATCCGGTCGACTAAGCTCACCCGCGAGGCCAGCTGCCTCCGCTCCTCCTGTAGCCGCTGCTTGTACTGCTCGATGGCATCATGGAAGTCGGACAGGATGCCAAAGTACTGTTCCGCCTGCGGGCTCAACCGTCGCAGCTCGCCGAGGACGTGCATGGAGCTGCGGAAGGCGTCGCGGCCTTCGGTGGCCGTGGAGTCCTCCGCTTCGTCTGCCAATAGAGAGAATCCTAGTACGAGGCCGGTGGCAAAGATCCATGCTCTTGGGTGCGTTAGCAATTACTCCAAGAATTTGAGGTGATTCGGGGG
>JARHUK010000494.1:0-12375 GCA_031001725.1 Pseudopyricularia javanii
CTCCCCCCCCATCGACTCTATCCCAAGCTCTCTCCAGCACAACGTCCACCAGGTGGTCAAAAGGCCGTCAAGACTCGTTCGTGTGACAACGGGACCAGATGCGCTAAACAAAGATGCCAAGCCATGCTGTTTTGGACTTGACTTCGGAATCGCAGCCATCAACCGCGCACAGCAGCTTCAGGTTGGCGGGATCTGACCTGAAGTGTGACGATGACGATCCTACACCACTCCTGCGGCTGCTGGAGGGTGCTCTGTGGTCGTAGCACACTCGGCAATAAACCTATACGGATCATGTCAGTCTCGATGCTGTCACATCAAGAATTAGGTCAATCCCGGCAACTTACATGGCCGCAAGCCTTGAGCGCCATGAAGTGGTGCTCGGCCCGATCCTTTTTGTTCTTCGCCCTCTTGGCTGGTGTGGTAGCCTGGTCGTCGCGGACCTCGTCCGGGTCGTAGACAAGCTCCTCGTCGCATCCGGCGCAGACTGCAACCTTGTCCTCTCCCGTGTCGCGGGTAAACCCGTCTGGCGCGTCTGGCGGCGGCACGTACTGCGGCTTGGGGTTGTTTGTTTCGTGATTTTCCCAAAAGTCGGGTGGGATGACGCCGCCGTAGTCCAGTTCAATGAGTACATCCCTTCCAGGATCCCTACCCATCAGAGTCTGCTCTATGCCCAGGAGCTGGTTGTGGTGTTCTGCGCCCGGGTGCTGGTTACTGTTCCCTCGTCTGCCAGCCCGCAATATGAGCTGGCCGAGCTGGTTGAAGTTGGGGAAATTAGTAATGCTCTGCCAGTACCACGAACCGTTGGCGGGCTCTTGGGGATGGATTTGTCGGGCTTGCCGCGGCGGGATCGGGGCCGCGGCTGCGGGGGCGTTGTCGTCCCCCGTCAAGTCGATCGGGTTCGCCGCGCCGGCCGAGCGACCGCGGCCGAAATTGATACTAGGGTCGCTGCGAGAAAGTGACGGCGTCCGTCCCAGGCCTGGCATTTGCCTTCTAGGGTTTCCGCGCTGCTCCGGGTTGTTGACGATGTCCAGGAAGCCGGCGTTCCTACGAGCGGGCATCCCGACAATTCCCAGGCCATTGATACGTGGGAGCGTGAGAGGCGGCTGCGGTCGCTGCGGCGGGGTATCGGGTTCTTGTGTCAGGTCGATCACATCGGGGGCGGCGGCGGCGCCGCCCTGAGGTCGGTTTGGTGCCGCGGCGTCGGGCGGGTTGGCGAACATCTGCATGGCTTCACGTTGCAGCCTTTGTCTCCGTCTGGCTCTCATGGCTGCCGTGTCACGAGCGCCTTGTCCTCGTCGGTTCGTGGGGTCGAGAGCACCGGGACCTGCTGTGCGGCGGCGGTGCGTTGGGTTGTGGCGGTTTTGGTCATTGCTGATGTAATCTGGAAGTGAATCGATAATCTCCAGGTCGGAGTCGTCGTCGGCCATTTTGGGTGGCGCTTTATGGGGTTTTCGGGGGGTTTTGGAGGGTAGGCAGCGGTCGAATTGAGAGGTTGGATGGAACGGAATGGGTCGGTTGGTTCATGAACTCTGTGTAGCCAACAGGCTAACCGAGATCAAGCGAAGCATGTACGATGCTGATGCTGGTGCTGTCTGTCTGCCCTGGCCGGGAGGATGGGACGGGAGGAGGCGATTCGAGGCCAGGCTAGACCTAGACCGCGCTGCTGACTTGTGGGAGTGGGATTGGCGAATTTTCTTGTGTGTGCGTGTGTGTGTGCGTGTACGAATGGTAAACAAACTCTAGCCGACCGAGGCAGCACCGGAGGCAAAAGCTGATTGTTGGAGGTTTGTTTTGTCCCGGATTCTCCCAAGTGCGTGCAGCATGAGGCGTCAATCGGGAGGTCGAGGCCCGCTTATTTGGTCCAATGATGCAGACATTCTGGAATGCCCCGTCGGATCAGGTCAGATTGACTCGCCGGATTCGAAGACCCCTCACCTGCATGCAGACAAGTGACGTTTGTGTAATGAGTTGAGTTGCAATTCACGATGCATCATCAAAAGAATTCTCATCACTCGGTTACCTAGATACCTAGAATGTCTAGGTACATTTAGTATTCGATACTATTCAAAACCCTACTCCCTCTTCTGCACGCCGCACTTTTGTTAAGACCTCGTGAAAAAAAATCCACCCAACGCTGAAAACCACCTTGTGACCCTCCCTGGACTCTTGCGCCTGCTCGCAGCTTCAGCATCAATCTTCAGGGCCCCGTGCATAATCGGCTTGTAGGCACGCATGCCGCCTCCTCGCTGACCATCTGCCGACCTGGCCTCCTTGGGCACCGTGGCCGACGCCAAAAATGCCTCGAATCTTGTGGCCTCGCAATCCATCCTGTGGCAGAACCCACCGCACCGCTGCCTCAGCTGTGCCGATTTCATCAAGAATATCTGCACGTGTCTCTGCCTCATAACCTCGGGAAGTATGTGGTAATTGCGGCTCAGGGACCTGTTCAGGCTGTCCAGCGCTTCGTTCATGTCCGCCGTCTCGGAACAGGCATGGACGAGGCTGAGCAAAACCGCCCCCAGTCGCTGCTGTCGCATCAGCGTGGTAATGCAGATGCCCTTGGCGCTTGTTGACGAAATTGAGTTGTTGCAGGGCTTCGAATTCTGGTTCTGCAAGATCCGTATCGAGTTGCCCTTGTAGTCATGTCTCCGAACCAAGCCAGTTTCGTGATCTGGCAAAGGGGCACCTGTTGCCAATGACGCCTGCCGGCTTGGGAGACCATTATTCAACGCGGCTGACCACAGCGTGTCCACGGACGTAGGAACTGTATCCGTCGCCGGGGCAAATGAGGACTTGCGCGAATCTATGCCCGCTCCGCTACCACGTCCAGAGCTCGAACGCGATTGTGGTTCTTGTTCGTTTTCGAGCTCATCGTTGACCTCCTCGCCAGGGGCAACTCCAGAAACATCATCCGGAAAGCGGTGTATACAGCAGTCGATGCACAACCCCTGTGTCGACGAGAATTCTACGTTTGTTTGACTTTGAATCAACCTGGGCTCCGGACCTTTCTCTCTGTCCGCAGGTTGGGACTGTTGCTCACTCAAGCCCTCACCGGCCGTGTGAAAACAACCAAAGCCGTTGTCTGTGAACTCATTGATCTGCATCATGCAATACTTGACAACGGCAACATGATATTGCTCCACTGTTGACAGGCACTCAAAAGTCAGCTTCCTCAATTCAATGGCCCGGTCCAACGCCCTGCTCCTAATCTCACTACTCACTTCGATCAATAGCCATCGTCACTGAGTCTCTATCAATCTCTGGCAGTCGAGAGTCAAAGCGCACGAGGCAAGCTGCGGCCGCGAAATCCCGAGACAGCCGATCCCACCGCGCAAGCAACAGGTCCCGGCGCGAGATCGGGTCCTGATTCTCCTCTGTCTGCGTCTCCTCAGCGTCAGGTCCGTCGCCCGGCACTGACAGGTCCAATTCTTGAATATGGCAGTTCTTGTGGTGGTAGAACGCATTCTTCAGTCCGACTTGTGAGCTCGAATTGCCCAGGGACGAGGGGCTCTCGCTGCAGGAATCCTCATCCATGGACTGTTGCTTGCCCAGCTGCTTTGCGGCCTCAACAGATTCCATGCCCTCGGCGGCACTGCCACGTTCGGGAGACCGCGGCTGGTTCGGCTGGTTCTGGAACTTGTCGGTGCCAACTTGGCAAGCTGCTGTGCTGTGCCCGAGAGGCTGCTGGTGGCTCCATTGCTCCAGGGGCTCGGCAGGGAAATGTGGCTCGACGACTCTGCTGGGCCCAGGAGTGTCCTGTTCCCAAGAGCTTGAGGGCAGTCTGCCAGGCGTCTCGTTATCGTCTGCCGCGTCAGCACTCGTCACAGACCATCTCCCGAAACGGAATACAGCGAGTGACTGGAAAACAACCGATGTCGGTGTCGATGTCGACTTTCGCGAGTAGTCGTCGCTATCAACACCTTTACCCTTATCCATGAAAGCGGTGGTATTTGCCCCGAAATAGACGTGAATGAGAGATGTAAGAGCTGGGTATTGAGGAGAAATCCAAGATTTGAGGTATTGAGGAGACGTATGAGATGCGAGGGATCGGTTTGAAAACGATGACTAAACACTATACTTCATGGTCAAAGGAGACCTTTATTCTGGAATCCGGTTTTGTTTTCTGGTATGTGAAGTTGCATACACGACTAAACCTTGTGTTTGTCCGTGGTGTGCACTTATTGCTGTATAAAGTGAATGTCACGACTATTTTGCGTCTCTCAAAGCACGTATATTGACTTTGCTGCACTATCCAAGGGTGAGATGCGGAATACGGGAAGCCTCGAAGTACCATCATGCAAAGATGCTTTTTTCTATCGTCCACAGTGTAGCACCCTCTCGCTGCTTGGAAGTTGATGACCCTAAGATCACAATACAATTATGGGCCTCTATGCAGCCTGATCCGAAAAAAAAGATAAAAAAAGCATGTTTTTTTCTCGATAGCGTGCATCGGTGTGTTCGCCCAGAGCTTTGTGGTTTTTCGCTGGTCCCTAGCACGCATCAGCCCATGCCAAACTCCGTCTTCCCATCAGGGCGCTCAAGTCCGCCCCCAGTCTCGCCCCGTAGTCGAGCCGCTGTTCTGAGCATAAGCCGTCATATATTCCCCAAGCTGCCAGTGGGACAGAGTCTGCATGATGAGCTTATCCACCTCCCGCCTATTGGTGTCTTCATGACCGCAAGACGTCTGAGGCCCCGGCCTGCCATAATCCTGTAGGTATATTGCCTCGCTTGGCCAGAGCGTCTGGCGATTGGACGCTGCTGCCCCGTTACCCCCTCGCGCATTGGACCCCGAGACGGTCGCTACGCCCCTGTCGACGACCTCGCCGGGGTTGGCCACCTGTAGCTGTAGCCCGCGATTCTTGTCGGGCAGGAAAGTGGCCGCAGCCGCCTCTACCATGTCGGAGAAGTTGTGGTGGATGGCCGTATCGTCCGAGGGGGCTCCTTGGTGGCGGGGTATGCCATCTAGGCACGCCGGCGCCACTAAAATCGGCGATGGTCCAGCGCCACCGAGGGCATCCGCCGCTTCGGACCAGCGCGCACGTCGACGGCACCAGTAGCAGTCGCGTGGCGTGAAGATGACCCCGTCACACTCGGGGAGCTTGAGCTCGAAGACGCAGTCGGGCCACTCCTGGCAGCGGTCCCTGTCAAGCATGACAGGGCTCGCCGTGTGGCCACAGGCGGTGTATTGCCTGCTGATGAGGCACATGGTTGCTCTTATGGTCTTTTTGGTGTGGGATATGGGAGTGGGAGGTTTGCTTCCACAGTGCGGTCGTCAATCCGAAATCCGAAGATTCAGGGGTCGTGCGTGAAGATTTGTGAACGTTTCGCTTCCAAGGATAGATAGATGCGTTTCTGTGATGCTTGCTGGGCAAACAGGCAGTAAGTTGCGAACACCTCAGATCATCGAGTGCAACTTTTTCGGTTGTGCAGATCGCTTGCTGTTATGATTGACAGCCAGTGGATAGAGTTTTGGCAGAGACAATGCCGGAGGCAGAACAAAGCACCCATCTGCAGCCTCTATGCGTTAGTTCCGAACCATGCAAAGACACGGCATATAGTCAAAGGAAAATCACAGGTCAATCGAAAAAAGGCTAGATGATAAGCTCTATATGGTTGTGAGATACTACGCCCGTTGCCAATGGCGACAGAGTATGTCTTGCGGTGTCTACCAGTCCAGGAGAAAAGTCGCACCAAGAAGCTGCCACACAAACTGTTGGTGAATGCGACCAATGAAAGTGGGTATATATGCATCGTTAACCTATACAAAATCATCAGCTATCATAAAACGTTATTCCAACTATAAGTTGTCAGCTTCCAGTATTGCCAGGCTTTCGCCAATGTCGAGATCGCCATAGTCTGTCTCCTGGGTTGACTGCACAAGGGCTTTCTGCCTCGCCGAACAATCCGAAAGGCGGCGTAGATTTTGGCTACTCAGGCGAGCCGCCGGTTCCCTCATACCAATTTCATCTTGGGTAAGAGTACATGACAGCTCGTTGGCGAATTGCTCCAATTCGAGTTGGTGTTCACCCACAGGTGTCGGTCTAGTGCTTTTTGGACGTCCACCATGATCCAAGCTCTTTACGGCAAATCCAGAGTCTCGTGGCAGTTCCTGGGTCACTTTACCGGTGCGCTTCTCTCCAGCCCGATGCCTTTCTTTGGCAAGTATTGCTTTGACCTCATGTCTTTTTGCTTCATCTTCTCGTTTACGCTGCTCTGCCTCAAAGGTTCGCATACTATCTAGAGTAGCAAGCCCAAGGCGGATGTTGGTGCAGCTAGACGTGAAGAACCGTGGCCGACCTTGCGAGTCTGGTGCTTCCGAGTCTGTTGAACCATCGCTGCCTCTTGGGGCCTGAGGATATGCTTTGGAGGGGATGGTTGGAGGCAAGTCCTGCTGGATGGACATGCTTGCAAAAGGATCTTGTTCGGGCAATTGTCGTTGGCTTTGCTTGCGGTTTGCTGTTGTGGGCTCTGGGTTCCGAGGCCGACTTGTTCTTGCACCAGAAATCTTTTCGTCCAGTGAATCGAACAGTTCCTCTGTACTTATATCTTTATCCCTGCGAAGTTGGCAGGCTCTGTGTTGAGAAGGCAACGCTGGTGTTGGTTTACGAGCGGCATCTTTGACAGCGTGCAATGTTGTAGGTCGATTTGCGGGCCGGGATGCCGCAGGTACTGATACTGGCTGCTTGTCGACTTTGACCGATGGCTGTGGCCTGATAAACCTGGGTGCTCCTGAGTGATTAGGCTTTCGAGGGGCTTTGGCAACGGGCTCCTCAACTTCCAGCAAATCCTGCGTGGACATCATGACATCCTGGGTTGAGAGAAACCCCAAATCCGCCAGAGAATGTTGATGTGCTTTGCCAGCTATAGCCGACGAGTTCGAAGATCTTGCTGCATTACTCCCAGGGCTCACCTTCGGCAGGCCTGTTCGGTTTTGAGGTCCGCACCGGGGTGTTTGGCGATGTACTGGTGGCGGCGCGAATTTCGGCTTGGGATTTACGGGGCGCCTGTCAACGGCGGCTGGTATCTTGAACGTCGCTTGATTGTTGAATGGCTTTGACCGAGAATACATTGCAGACGGGGCAGGCCTTGGCAGTGGGGGAGGCTTCATAGATCCTAGTCTAGTAATCTCAATACCACACACCTCCCTCACTTCCTGGGACGGAGTGGGCATTTCATCGACGAAGAAGTTTTGTAGAAAAGCCTGAGTATTGCACGGCGGTATAGACTCTGGCTGCATTTGGACTTCCGCGCCTGGAAGTGATGTAGGAGCAGCATTTGCTACTGGACTAGAAATCTTTTTCTGAGACTTCGGTGGTACCACTTGAGGCTGCTTGGTAGCAACATCTGGTGATACTTGCCCCAAAGGCTTTCGGCTGACCGAAGCGGGTGGTTGTGGCATTGATATCTGTTGCTTGGCCTTGGAGACGGCTGACAATGCAGAAGTAGTTTCGACACTGATCCCGGCAGTCGAGAACCTCAGTTTTGCACGCTTCGGCTTTTCATGAACCGCGAGTACGGAGCCAGCCGGATCGAGTGTGAAGTCTGCAGCTCTCGTGGTAGGCACAGTAGCTGCAGTAGGCTGTTTAGGCAGGCATGCAGGCCTTACTGCTTCCTCTCGATCAGGTGCCGGGGCTTTTGCGTGGGATGTGTCGAGTATTGTGGACACTCTGCTGGAGGAAGGCATTACGGGATTGGCGACCGTAAGAGGAACCGCTGGTGCATCCAGCGGCCTGGTATCGTCAACCACGCTTAGCGGCGACACCAGTTCCGTCACCGCGCTGTCCAACCGAGCAGGATTATTTGGAAAGTCTATATCCGGCGCCATCGGCGGTGGTGAGGCCAGAATAACTACAGGCTGTGCAGCAGTAGTATTGGGAACCTCAATGTCTTTCAGTGGTCGGCATGAAGTCTGATCGGATGGAGGGCCTTTGGGCGATAGCCCCAGTGTCGGTTCAACATATGGACTGGTCGAGACAGGATCGACCTTGTCTGCCGGATCGTCATGCTCTTCTATTATGTTCAACCGCGGTCGCTTAGAGCTTGCGGTGTGGTCCTGCGGGTTCTGCGCCGATTCTGCGATGCTTTCCCCATCTTTGGACGCCGGCTCCGGCTCCAGGTTCCTTTCTCGCTTTTTGCCCTTTTGTATAAACCGCGCGATCGTGTCCTGGCTCGGTCTCACGCTGACCAGCGGAAGACCCTGTTTCTTTTTCTGGTCCAATACAGCCTGGTCCTTGGCCCTTTTGCGCTCCCTGGCGGCGCGCGCCTTGATGGCGTTGGACTCCTTTTCGAGTTCCTTGCGGATGCGGTCCTGCTCGGCGCGCTCCCACTCGCGCTGCTCGGCCTTCGTCCGCTTCGTGCCCCTGGTCCTTTCGTTGTAGTTCTTACGGGCCTGCTTGGATGTTAAGAGCGGCTGCCGCGGCAGGGCTTCGGCGAGCGGCGGCGCGCCATGGGTGAAGTTATTGGGAGGGGCGTTGGGCAGGATGAGGAAAGTGTTTTGCTTGAGCGGGGGCATCCTGCCAGCCACGGCAAGGCATCGTGTCTCCGTTTCTGCTAAGATGAGACGGCGCGGCAGGAAGGAGTGTAGTCTTAGAGCAACGATGCCTACTGGGGCGCGAGTGACGCCATGACCTATGCGTAACCGATTTGTAAAGTCTGCGCGAATGAAAGGACGGTGGTGTGGTTGCGGGATGGTGACGTTCTAGTGAGTCGCCGACGACATGTGGGGTGGCTTCTTGGCAAGAGACGCGAGTTCACGTGATATGACAGGTGGGCCCGTATGTCCATCACGCGATATTAAACAAGATATCTGTGGACCAGCTAGCTCAGTTTCATTTTCCCAGCTCTGCCAATCTTGCGGAAGAGATAGGATTGCGCAAATACATGCGCATTGCAATATTTTCCTCTACAGTACAGTATACAAAAACGGCCATATCCAACATGCTTCCTTAAATACGAAGTGCTGATTGTTCTGGTTAAGGTCCACACACACACACAGACACACAAAATCGCCACGGACCAAGGCACAAACTGGGGAACTCATACGATACAACCAAGGATATCCCTTCACCGAATCCTAAAATGTCTGCACAGCAAACAGGGAACTTATGAAAATACAATACACATTGGAAGGTACATAATCACAAGTCGTACTGTACAGTACAGTACAGCACTCGACGACCAGGGCCATTTCAGGGTCTCGTTTTCCCCACTCTTTTCATCCCCGGTCGTGGGAGCCACTCCTCTATCAAGGCAACAACCAGCGTGGAACAAGGCAGCAAAGCAATGCAACGCACTCTCACACACAAAACCCAACCAACTTCGCGCCGGGGGGGCATCTTTGCCACGAGGGCTACTTTGTACTGCAGGCTCATGGCCCAAGCCCCCTGCCTCACACCGCCGCCGGCTACGCCGGCAACCCGAGTCCTCATGATGACCTCTCCTCGTACCAGAGCCCCGACTTCTTGGCCTGCACCTCCATGTGCGCCAGGTGCATGTGCTGCACCGGGCTCGGCGCGTTGGCCAGCACCTTGCGGGCGTAGTTCTCCAGCTCGAGCGCCGGATTGCACTCGACGTGGCGAGCACCACCGCCGCCGCCTCCACCTCGGCTGTCGCGCGAGCTCAGGGGCCGGATCATCTGTGCCGTCGCGGCTACCTTTTGCACCAGCACGTCGAGGCTGTAAGTCAGCGTCGGCGCCTGAGGGAGCGGCCAGAGCCCGTTGGCGTCGAGCGCCTTGATCGTTGACCCAAGCAGGGCGTTCTCGCAGTCCAGCCGGCACTCCTGCCGCCCCGCGGCGCTCGGCTCCTTGCAGTGCCGGCCGTTTGCCGTTGCCAGGCTGCGGTGGACCGATGATATCTTCTGTAGGATTTTTTCTGCTGCTTCGAACCGTACGGCGGCAATGGACTCTGTGCTGTTATGTCAATACCAAGTGATTGCTACACAACTTTGCATTTCTGGCTAAGCTTGCCCTCAAAGAACTCACCCAAGATGTCTGGAAGTCTGAGGTAGTCAAACGACTCGAGCGGCTGAAAATTTCCGTTCGTACACCTGACCAGCAGCTGCCCACACGTGTTGACGGGACAACCCACCACCAGTCTTCTGGCCTCGGACTCGAACATGGCGTCGTCGCCCAACTCCCAGGCGATCCACAGTCGGTAGGGGTGCCGCCGCGTGCGCTGCCGTGCGCACCACTGCTCCGACCATGGCCGCACCAGGTGTGTCATATCGTACTTATCCGTCAGTATGGCTATTTGGAACAGCTCCACGAGCTCGACCGTTTCGGGCACGTGCTCGAAACTGCTGTGGATGATGCCCATGAGCGTGCAAAACGCCCGCGGGTCATCGTCGGGGAGCTCCACCGTCCAAAGGTCATCGCCGTCGTTGCTTGCTGCCGGTAGTGCCGGCCCTTCACCAAAGGCGGCCCCGACGGGGCTGCTTCCGTCCTCTCCCCTTCCGGTGGTGATGAGCCGCCGGCCGCCACCGCCGCTACTCCCGCTGCTGGTGCTGCCGTTTCTGGAGCAGCACGGTCTTGACTCGCCAAAGGGGCCGAAAAGCATCGTCTTGAAGACTGGGCTTGCACGTGCCAGTGTCCGCGAGCACACGACGAGGCGCTTGGGGCTGAGTTTGTTGGCGCCGACGAGAAGGCGCAAGTCACCGTCGCTGTCGAAGTTCAACGTTTCGGCCTCCACGTCCTCGTCGTCGTCATTCTCGTCCATCACGGTCACGCCGCCGGTCAGGGCTAGGGTCGGCACCGCCGTTGTGGACTTGGAATGGCGTGGTGCGCTGTGGCGGAAGGAGCGGAGCTGGACGGTGCCGGTGGTGCAGATGTTGGACCGCGCCCTCAGAATAGGCGGCGGCGCCGCCGCGGACGACGATGCTGTTGTCGTTGACATGGTTCCTAGGGCGGCGGCTATAAAGGAAGCCGATATGGGAAAAGAAACTTGGAATGAAAAAGCAAAAGCTACCAGCAAAGGCCGTCGATCTTGGGAGTGTTAAAAGCAAAGTTTCGTGACTCGTCCGGGGTGAAACAAGCAGCAGTGGGCGTGTCGCTCCCGTTGTTTGTAGCACAATAGCGGACGAAACTGCGTGTGAGGAGGGATTGGCTAGTTTCTTAAAGGTGGTGGTGGTGGTCCCTGTTGTAAGTGGTTGGTATTTTCCGCCTGTGCCAAGGCGGTTGTCCGCATCAAGAGAATCTTCTATGCCGGCCCTATGGGATAATGATGATGATAATGGACGCTGCAAGATGGGGACGACCAAATCAAAAACAAGATCTCAAGCCATTGCCGATAGCAAGAGTAGGGGCAGGTATATTACCGGGCAGCAGCAGAGGATAGGCAGGCACAACTGCCGCAGGAGGAAAAGCCAAGATCCATGGAGAGGGCTATATCTGTATTTTTTATAACACGGGTCTCTCTCCCTATCGAACCATTTTCCGTCGAATCTTGACTGGACGCCATGCTTGCCATGTCGATAATACGACGAAAGCAGGGAGGAGAGCGATGTAGACCAGAAGAAAACCACAACACTGAGAACAATTGCTCGAGAGAACAAAAAGGAGAAGGAAGGAGAAAAAAAAACCTTGGTCGTCTCTCATGGACTTCCTTGCTTCAGCCCAGTAAGTTTGTGGGGGGTTCCACAGTGTCGTTGTGGTTATGGTGGTAGAAGTAGTGCATCCTCATCCTCCTCCTCCTCATTTGAGCTGACCCCTGGGATATACCCTGGTACACAAAACCCCGAGCTGGACGGATGGTTATTTGAGCGAGTCGTGCTACACGCCTGTCCAACCACATATGACGCAATGTTTAAGCGACAGATCATATATACTGTAAATGAAAGTCAAGGGTAGGGCAGCAATGCTTCAGACCGGGACACATCGACGAGGAGGTGCGGCATCAGATACGAACCGCGATGGACGGGAAGATTGTGCAACCTTGTCGTTGAGGTAGAGAGGCATGAACAGAACGCAAGGATTGTTGCTGCAGCCACTCTTGGTCGTAACTGGGGTATCTCATGTGGAGTAGGGAGAGGGTCAACAGACAGCAGTATTAAATAAGCAAGGAGTACGAAGTAGGGACGGGATTGTTCGGGAGGCAAAAGTCGCTACCTTGGAAGGTGATTTATCGGTTCGCATAAGTAATTATTACCATGTAGATATCCGGCTCAACAACATTTGGTTTGCGGGTGGAGAAAGCGTCTGCAAACAGCAGCCGGGCAAAAAAAAAAAAAAAAAAAAAAGCTGCACGCCAAAAAATCAGGGTCTGGAAAGGGGTCCTGATCCCGACTTCAGGCCTCGCTTTTGTCCAGGCACTATTCCCATTTCCCCCCTGCGAACTGTCGATCGTTCCAAATAGTTGTTCGGCTGAACTTAAGGCTGCATC
>JARHUK010000496.1:0-11245 GCA_031001725.1 Pseudopyricularia javanii
GTTAACACCCTCTCGGGGCATAAAAAGTGGCAGTAACTAAATAAATTCATACAAGCGTACTAACTGCCAAACTGAGCGGCTTTGGCCTAGCGAGTCGCTTTTTTGACCTTCCGCATCCCGTAACATGCTAGCCATTTTCTCCGAACTGGTGGGTTAGGTTAGCTAAATGTTTAAACGCATTTTACTTTGCACACTAATCTTATTATCCTTACAAACCGCAATCATAATCGCTTACCTCCTTTCACTTTTTTCTACAAGTGATAAGGAGGCTCAGCACCCTCTACCATGCTATAAATATCTGCAATCGCTTCCGCAAGATCCTCAGGTAGCGGGCCGGCTTCAAGTGCATCCAGAGTCTTGTGGAGTTGCTCCAGCTTAGAGACCCCAAATATGACGCTGTCGCCGTACTTCCCATCCAGTTGACTATGGAAGGCTGTCCATCGCATTGCTGCTGCGTGCCCGGTAATCCCATGTTCCTCCGCCAGGTCAAGGACGGTTGCCACTGCAATCTGCACCGGCGGCTGCCTGTAAAAGTGACTGTACACCTTTCCTATAAAGTTCTTCACGTCGCCACGGTTAGATTAAGTTGGAAACAAACGATGTATTAGAAACTTACATCCGGCTTCCATCGCCCCGAGGACTCAGCATGTCCTGAAAACAAGCCTCCAGCTGCTGGACTATAATGCCACTGTCAGATCAAGCCGATTTGTTACAGAGAGTACTAGTGTGAAAATACCTGTAAGCATAAAATGCCATGTCATGCTTCCTTAGGAGGGGAAACAATTCCTTTTCGCCGCCTCTAACAATAGCGTTGTAGTGTCCCTCGTACACGCTGGGCTTCGTATACCCATGTTGCTCGCAAATTTCGAGGAACCTTTGCACTTCCTCAGCCGAGTAGTTGGACAGACCGTACTTCTTGAACTTTCCCTGACCAACAGCATCGCTCATCGCCTTTGCCGTATCAAGAAAGGGAGTCATGCGATCTGGGAAGTGCAAGAACATCGTCTCGATGGAAAGTGTTTGGAGATCGTTGAGTGACTGGGTGATGCTGAGCTCAAGGTTTGCAGGCCGATGATCCCCGGGTTCGGCACTGTGGACCTTGGAGTGAATCACAAATTTCGAGCTGGCTTTCGCCTTGCCAAGACGTGACTCTGAAGCACCCGGGACGCTTGGAGAATAGTCCCGGGCTGTGTCCAAATGCTTGTATCCACGGCTGTGGAAAGCATCCAAGAGAGCTTGGACATCTTGCTCGCTGTCGAAGTGAGACGAGCCGGGATCAGTAGTGCTATCGCCAACCTATAACAAGGTCAGCGTCGTCGTTCCTTTAAGAATGATATTGCGAATAACAACTAACACTGTGAGTTCCTAGAATGAACGTGGGGGCCAGTTGAGGAGACATTGTGGATAAGGACGGATGCCTAGACGACGGGGAGTGGGAACGAGGCCGGTAAATGCCAACAACCTGGGTGTACCTCTGCGTTCATTTATATTGGATTCCATAGAGCAAGTCGGTGAGCGATCAATCCCCCTGACTCGAAAAGAACAGCGTGCCCGTGGTTTACTTACATTTCGCTTAATATTATAAATGTATAGAAGTGGGACGACCTGCGCAGTTTAAGTAGCGCAAGAGCGCCCGGCCGGGGACTATCCTAAATTTTGGTAGGCTGACCAGAATATCCCTCAATGTAATACATTAATAATACTATTAGTGGAGGTTTACTGCGTTTGGGAGAAAGAGCGGTGTAAACGTCCTTTTTCTATTTTCTAAATATCAAAGTATCATAGTCTAACATGTTACCGAGTACGGGAATGGGTTGTAAGTTATTCATAGTCTTGGTGGCTAGCCGCGAGTTGCCACCATTTAATGCATGCCTATAGTGTGCGTTTTGATAATCCAACATTTTATCAATGGCAGAGCATCCAGACGGTTATCTGTGCAAAACAGTGCTACCTAAAGTCTATCCACCTAGACCTACTTCTAGCTCCAGGCTTTAAGTGCCCGACAGAATTTATCCAGCAGATCATGTCTCACTCTCCCTTTGCCGACAGAAACCGTGAAGTGGCTGCTGCCTTGGCAGCGAGCTGCGCGATACGCGTACCGCTGGTCATTTCAAAGACGGAGATATCAGCTCCAATCTCCTTCGTCATCCATACCCGGAGCTCAACAGCCACAAGCGAGTCCACGCCGTAGGCGTTCATAGGCCGGGACGGGTCAAGATCCACCAGCTCATAGCTGAGAATCTTGGAAAGTTGTTCCAGAAGGGCATCTAGGACAATTTTCTCAGTGTCCTCTGGTGACTCAGATGCCGCGATGAGATCAGCTGTCGATCGCTTCCCGGAACCTTGTTTACCGGGCAGTGCGTTGCCGCCGTCAGCACCCTGAAGGACCAAGTGCCTGTAAATAGGCTCAACCTGCCAAGTCGGCTGCTCTGCGCCCTCATCTGCGGAGTACTTGGGGAGCCAAAGCATTGGGATCACCTGGGCGGCTTTGACCCTTGATTCATTGCTCTCACCCGAGTTCGATGGGCGGCAATAGTAGTCCAATGCGTTGATGAGCTCCCCAACAGACATGTATGCCCAGCCGATGGAAAGGAGGTACTCCTTGAGCATTGGTCTCACAGAAACCATGCCGGCGTCACTCATGACTGGTGCGTTCAGTGCGACGACGTTGTGTCCCTGAGCTGTGAGCTGCTTGGCCATGGCATCTTGGAACGCGTTGCCCGCGCTGTAATTGGATTGGCCGTTGTTGCCAGTGACACCAGTAAGTGACGACAACATGACAAAAAAGTCAAGGGTCGAAGTCGCGTTCTTGGAAGTAAGCACTTCCCAAAGGTTCTTGCTTCCAGTGACCTTCACAGTGATGGCGCCATGCCACTCTTCAGTGCTCATGCTAGTAATGACGTTGTCCTGTAACAGTCTTGTTGTTAGTGGGGAGATAACTTGGAGGACGGTCCGACTGGAATGTAAACTTACCCGTAGAACAGCTGACGCCTGAATGCAGCCTCGCACTGCTGGCAAGCCGGAGAGAGCAGCGGAAACAGCCTCATCCAAAGCCTTCTTATCAGTGATGTCACAGCAAGGGGTGACGATCTTGACACCGCTGTTTTCCAACTCCTCGACCAAGGCCTTGGCAGCCTCATCGGCAGGGCCCTTCCTAGAGGTAACAATAAGATTGCGAGCACCCTGCTTCACCATCCAGCGAATCACCTCCAGGCCCAGACCTCCGAAGCCACCAGAAATAACGTATGTTGCGTTCGAGTCAAACTTGGCATCGGTCCTTGCCCTCGCCACCACTGGGACAACGTCGTCGGCGTTGCATTCGACGAGGATCTTGCCAATATGCTTGCCAGACTGCATGAAGCGCATAGCATCTTGAATCTTGGACACGGAGAACTTTGTGATGGGTGTCGTCAGCTTGAAGTCTTCGTCAAGAACAGTCTCCATGGCGCGAGCGAAAAGGTTGTCCAGTAGGTCGCTGTCCGTCTTCCGCATGTAGTTCAGCTCGAGAGACTCGAACCTCACGCCACGGGCAAATGTTCCCATCGAGATACGAGACCTCGACTCGATGTCAGACAAGCCAATCTCGGCGAAAGATCCGAACGGTGCCACAATTTCCCAAGTGGCGCGGAGCGTGTCACCAGAGAGACTGTTGATCACAATGTCGACTCCGCGGCCGCCAGTCATTCTCAGAATACCGTCTTTGAAGGTCAAGTCACGGCTCGAGAAGATGTGGTCCTGCGGTATACCGTAGTTTTTCTCGAGGAAGTCGCGCTTCTCGATACTGCCAACTGTCGCGAAGACTTCCACGCCCACACGCTGAGCCAGCTGTATTGCGGCCTGGCCGACACCACCTGCGGCCGCGTGAATCAGCAGAGAAGGTTTCTTGCCACGGCGCAGACGCTTCTCCAGGTCACCGATATCGTACAGACAGGCGTACGCCGTCGTGTATACAATTGGGATAACCGCAGTCTCGGCGAAGGACTTGTTGTCGGGCACCTTTGCTAGCGTGCCTTCAGCGCCCCTGCCAAAGGTAGAGTAGGCACCGTTAAAGGTGAAGCCAAAGACACGATCGCCAGGCTTAAAGCGAGTCACTCCTGAGCCGACTCTGGTGACGATTCCAGCAGCCTCCAGGCCTACAGGCGTCTCCTGAATCTTGCCGAGCATCACGGCCAAGTCCTTGAAGTTGACTGCAGTAGCCATTGTCTGGAACTCAACCTCCTTGTCTTCCAGTGGTGTCGCGTACAGATGGTCATCGGTGAAGCGCAGCGAGCTTAGCAGACCTACGTGCTGGATCTGGAGGCGAAGAGGACGTCCCAAGTCTGCGCCAAACGCAACCTCGTTTATTTCGTCGTTTGGAGTCTGCTGGATATGCTTGGTCACGTCTTGGGCCTCGACAAGTCGCGGAACGGTGATGATGCCGTCAATAACCTTGTAGGTAGTCTCGTTAAGATCCTTGCTCGGCGAAACCCGTTCGTCCACTTCAAGGATCTTCTCTACCACAGTCTCGGCGCTCTCCTCAGACTGGAAAGCAAGGGTAATGAGCTGGAGCTCGGGCTTTTCTAGACGGACACTTGCGGCAAAACCAGTGACCAGGGCAGACTCGGGAGAGTCTTCCTTGTTGACCCACAGGACCCGTTTGCCGCTGACCATAGCCTTTACAGCCGCCAAGATCTCATCGTTGGCTGAGACAAGCACTGGCTTCTCCAGCTCCGAGATGAAAACGGTGACATTCTCGGCAGTCTCTTGCTCAGTCGCCGCCGTATTGAGCTGAATGTACTCCGAGATCGAAGCAGTCTTGGCCGTGAAACCCTTCTCCGTCAAGGAGGACACCACTTTCTCCGCAATGGCACGTTGTGTCTCTGAAGCCATGTCACCAACGACATAGTATCTGCCAGAGGCTGGTGCCTCCTTGCTGCCCTCGGACGGGACGCTTGCCACCAAGGCCAGCGGCTTCTTCTCGCCAAGAACGGCATCAACCCCAGCAAACCCGCTGTTGGTCAAGTACGTGCCCCAGATCTTGGCCACAGTCGCGCTGGGAGCTTCCGTCAAAATCAGCTTACCCGCATTCTTGAGGAGACTCAAGAATGTGCGAAGGGCCTTATCAATTCCGGTGTTGGGGATGGCCTTTATTGGTGCAAGAACAACATCATATGAAGCCAACTCAAATTCCTGGGCATCCAGCTCGGTCTTGAGGTCAAAGACCTTGAACTGGAGAGGACCTTCTTCAGAAATGTTGGCTTGTGCCTCCGCCAAGAAAGCAGAAGAGGCGTCTGTAAAGTCGTACTGCGCATATCGCTTGTTCAAGGTCACTAGGATGTCCTTGGTTGATGTATAGTTGCCGTTGCTAATGTCAAGAATCCTCATCGTGGGGTTCTTGTGAGTGAGAGCATCCAGGTAGTTGTGGAGACCATTTGTACCCTCAAAGACCTTTGTGGCCTTTTCGGCACTCAAGAAGCTGGGGTCGGGCTTGTAGTCAATGTTCCATGCCTTTTGTCGTGGGTCATGTGTGGCGGCTGCCTCGTCAGCACTGTCAACCTCTGTGACAATGCACCCCGAGACCTTGATCATGGGGTCCTTTGAGGTAGGGTCAATGGCAGTGCAGGACATCTTGTGCTGCTTGCGACCGTGAGAGGTGGAGTCGGCGAAGACGGTATATCCATCCTCTGAGTGCGGAGAAGCAGAAACCCAGAGCTCTTCCATGAAAGAAAGAACGATAGGGCTCTTTTGTTTCTTGTTGGGGTTGGAAACAAGAGGTACCAAGCAGACCTGGAGTGCACCATCCAAGGTCGTGGGGTGGATGAGATGCGGCATCAAATACTCGTGAGGCATCAGTGACCTGAGGAGAGGGATGGTCGGCTTGACGTTGGCCAAGGTTACACCTGAGTTGTGGTCCACCACGAAATCCCCAACAGTCTGGAATGTCGGGCCAAAGATCAGGCCGACGTCTTCCCATGCCTTGTAAATGCTCTCCGACAAGCCCTTGCTCTTGCACTTCTGCTGAGCGTCCTCAATCCTGGACTGGCAATGAGCCTTGAATGCCGCATCCTCATTGCCACCATCCACGGCCGATGGGCCCTCGTCGAACTCGACGAGAACTTGACCGCAGCAGTGCTCACGCCATTGATCATCATCCTGGGCTGTGCACACTTGGAACTCACGCCAGGCGGAGGGTTTCGACTCCAGTGCGGCTTGCTTGACTGGCCGCAGGTAAAGGTGCGACTCGATGCCCATGGCATCGTCGGGAACCTGTAGCGCGGAGTGGAACGAGACCTCGCGGAAGCGAATGCCCTTGATCTTCTTTTCCGGGCTCGAACGCTCCGCGAGCTGTCTGCAACCCTCAATGGCCATGACGAGCATACCAGCGGCGGGATACAGCACTGAGCCCGAAATGGTGTGGTGTTCCACCCATGGATTCTCGGATAGACGAATCCAGTTGCGCCAGATGGCGTCGTGCTGCCCGTCCCAGTCATTGACAGGCGCTCCGAGCAGCTCATGACGAGGATAAGGGCGGAAACGGAAGTTTCTGCTGAGTCGGCACTCGTACCAATACTCCTTGGTGTGGTTGAAGGGATAACGAGGGAGGTCGATCATCATCGACGGCTCCACTCCTTCGATAGCATTAACCTTGAGCAGGTCAAGTTCGATGCCTCGAGTGAACAAAGATCCAGCACCCTGCATGATGGCTTCCAAGTCTGGCTCGCCACGCTTGAGTACATGGTGATACTTGACATCGGCGTTTCTGACATCGTCGTTGATGTTACGCAGCGGACCCTGTAGAGCGGAGTGGGGTCCGATTTCGAGGACGTCTGTGATGAGGTGGGATCTGCTACCCTCGCCAGCTAGGGCTTGGAACATGGCTGTGATTGACTCATTGAACCTGACTGGCGACGTGAGGTTCTTCGTCCAGTATCCTGCCTCTTGCAACTTGGAGTGTTGAATGAGCGTTCCGTACGCCGATGAGAAGAACTGGACGTCGGAAGATTGTCCCTTGGGTGTTCCAGATTCTATTTCTCCTATCACCTCGGCGTATTGCTTGGAAATGGGCTCCATAAGATATGAGTGATAAGCCATCTCTACCTTGAGCTTGCGGGCAAAGATGCTTTCCTTGTTGAGGAGCTCGATGAGGGCGTCGATCTGGGCAACATCACCACTGATGGTGTGGCTAGTCTTGCTGTTCATGCAAGCAACAGCGAGTTTGTTGACGCTTTCGAAGCCAGACTTGTTGACCTTGTCAATGTACTCCAATGCCTTTTCTAAGGTCAGTCCGACAGCAGCCATAGTCCCCTTAGGCTGGTCGGGAGAGCTAGCGAGCTTAGCCGAGAGTTTTCCTGTAGAGAATCTTGATTTAGCCCGCAAAGTCATACATCCAGTGCAAGAGCAGGTTTACTTACCACGCCAGTATGCAATCCTCCAGGCAGACTCCTGCGAGATGGCACCGGCTGAGTAGGCAGCAGCAATTTCACCCGAGGAATGGCCCGCAGCAGCACGGAACTGCAAACCCCAATCGGACAAGAGATCGACCAAAGCAACCTGCACAGCAGTGCACAAAGTTTGCGAGAACTCGGCGTCATTGATCCGAGACTCGTCGGCTTCCTTTGCAAGCTCGTCTGCCAAGACCAACAGTGTGTCAGTTAACGATTTAAATCGCAATGCAAGGGACCTCAAAAGAAATAATATGTGCACTTACCAATGGCAGACCATTCACAACCCAGCGTCTTCAAGTACGCATCCGCGGCCACAAGGCTCTTTCGGTACGGCTCATGGCGTAACAGTCCATGACCCATGCGAGCCCATTGTGCTCCCTGGCCCGTGAAAACCAATCCAAGGCCGGGTTCTGCAACAGCTCTTATAGCTTGGTGACTTTGTGAAAGAAGTTCTTCCAGCTCCTTTCCAGAGCTGGCGACTACTGCAGTGCGCCAAGAAAATCGAGATCTCTTTGCTGCCAATGTGTAGCTCAGGTTGTATAATGACTCGGTCATGGTTGGCAGATAGCCCTTGTAGGCGTTGCAAACCCTGGCAATACCATCCTGATCCTGGCTGCTCAGAACAAAGAGCTGGGGAGCAAAGTGGGTGCCGTTAATGACCGGAACCGTTTCGGTGGCTGAATGTGGACGGCAATTAGCATACACGAACCGTTCACGTACCATCCATAGGCTCGTGCAAACTCACAAGGGGCGTTTAGCAGTAGAGGCACTTCGACTGTTCGGTGGGGCGCCGAGAGGTTGTTTGCCCTGAGGTATGAGAGCGCGTCATCTATCACCACATGGGCATTGGTGCCCGAAATTCCAAACGAGTTAATCGAGACCCTACGAACACCCGTAGGTGTCTTGGGCCAGGGGATAGCAGTGGTGGGGAAATGGAGGTGCCAGTCGTCTGGAATTCTGGGGTTCTTCTCTTCGAACCACGCGTTGGCCGGGATAATACCGCTTTCCAATGAAAGCACGCCTTTGATAAACGAAGCGATGCCAGAATTACCCTCTGTGTGCCCGATGTTGCTCTTGAGGGCGCCGATAATAAGGGGCTCATCCGCGGATCGATATGGGTTAAACATCTCGCTAATGGCAGAAGCCTCTGTAGGGTCGCCGACATTGGTTCCGGTTCCGTGGGCCTCGAAAAAGCGCGTTTCTGCAGGGTCAAGCTTGGCCTGGGCATACGTCAGCTGCATGAGCTCGGCCTGGGCCTCTTTAGCTGGCGCTGTGAGACCCGGCGAGTGTCCGTCGTGGTTACAGCCAGTGTTACGGATGACGGCTCTAATGGCTTTTGTGGAAAGCGAAGTTAGAACATGACAAAAGTTGCACGCTGGGGAGCAAGGTGAACTAACTGTCTCCATCGCGGACTGCATCTGACAGCCTTTTGAGGACGATAACTGAAATTCCTTCGCCTCTTCCGTATCCGTTTGCCTTCTTATCAAAACTTTTTGAGGCACCTGCCGGGTCGAGAACACCAAGACCGTTGAGCTCCAGGCCCATTTCGGGGGTGAGCAAAACATTGGTACCACATGCAAGCGCCTGTTGATATGTGTGTCAGCCATGCTCGAGGAACTTGGGAGGGTGAGCCAGGCCCTACAATGTTGCAGTCACGTTGCTTCAAGCCGACTACGGCCTGGTGGAGAGCCACCATACTGCTTGAGCAAGCAGTGTCGACACTGAGAGCTGGCCCTCTCAGGCCATAGAACCATGAGACACGTCCAGCCAAAGTGCTGGCGATTGTGCCACATGCCGTATAGGTCATTGGCACGTCGACATCCTTGATCAAAAGATCACGAAAGTCCCACATGAACGATCCAACGTACACGCCCGATAGCGAGTTGTGCATATCAGCCATGGTGTAGCCGGCGTTCTCCATGGCTGTATAAGCACACTCAAGCAGCATTCGCTGCTGCGGGTCAAGATTTGCTGCTTCAGCAGGCGTCATAGCGAAAAATGGCGCATCGAAGGCTTTGACGTTGACGTTCATGAAGTGACCCTCCTTTCCGCCGATCTGTAGACTCGTGACACCAAGTTAATATCATGATTTGAGACCGAGTGGGAGAGTTTGTGAAACTTACCACTCCATCCCTATGGTTGTCCGGATGCCAAAAGGCTTCCGCATTGTATCGATCTGCTGGAACAGGGCGCCTCGCAGACCTTCCTTCTACCAGGAACTGAAAAAACTTCTCTGGGGTATCTCCATCACACGGTAACTTGGCATCAAGGCCAATGACAGCGATAGGTTCCGCCATTTTCTCAGGAAGGTGTGTAAGCAGAGGGCGGCTCCTGTCAAAAAAGGCTGCTTCGTGCTGGTGTAGTTGAGCAAGCAAATAAAAAATGATTTCGAAATAACTATCTGAGTTCCTGGTGGTCTTTGCTAGAGGCTGGCTCTCTCCTGAAGTAAAAACAGGCCACTGTCAACATGAAAGAAGATCATCATACCCACATGGGCTTCACCGCCCGATTTGGACCCCTGAATTCCAGATCTAGTCGATACGTGGCTGACTATAATGCGGGCCGGCCCTGCTATAGAGTTTTTGTCAACAAGCATTCCGGATCCTCCCACGTATGCAAGTCTCTCTTGGATCTGCTAATTCGCTCAGGTCAATAATACTACCCAAATATGTTCCATTTTCGTACATGCCGGTTGTCTCAATCCCCTCAAGCCCACAGGCTGGGCTCAAGATGTGACAAGCGGTGTATGGTACACTATCCATTGCAGGACATGTCACGCTCGCCCCGCAAAGTCGCTTGAGAGAAGGAGATCACCGCTCTGCCGCCCCGTCAGAGAGGTGGCGACACTCGGTATAGTTCGCTTGTACCACTGAATATATTCTAATGTCACATTTCCGTACATGCAAAAGGGTCATGACTTGCAACGCCATACAGGTTCAATGAATCATAATTCTACGTCGTTATAAGTTCTCTAATCTCAATCCGTGTGACGTGTTGTCGGACAGTTACCCATCTTACTACTAGTACCACCTGTTTAAGCCGCACTATAAAACCTTACTTTGGCTACTCTCGGAAGAAGAGCACTGAAGCTTTAGTTTGTTAATAACTGCTTCCCCACACGACTATGGTCGTATCCGACAAGGGAGCCTAAATAGGATTATTCTCGCTATTATGGTGGACCTGTATTTCCCCCTCATGCTAAGGTTTTCTTTACAAGAAACCAACCCGGTTCTCCAGTTATTTTCATTAAGCGCTCTTCCCGCTCTGAGATAAGCCAGCATGTCCAGTACGTAAGCTCCCACTTGCCGTCACCCACCCCGCGATAGATGGCACCGCGTGGGCTCTCACTATGTAATTTGCACTGCCCACTAGTCATACCCTCGCCTAAGAGGCTTGCTGGTGCAGGAGATTGAGTCGGGCGGAATGCCAACTTGGCAGACGTACCACATCTGCGCGCGTCTGAATCAGGCGCCGATGGAAACCTGCAGCCAAAAATCTCTCATAAGGCTTGGTGAGAATGGATTACAAGGGCTTAAAAGTGGTTCGGCTAAGTATGTACTTGGGGGCTGTACGTTGTGGGCCCCGTCAAAAAGGGGGTACAGAAATCTGGTTAACCCAAGTTGGTATGGAAAAGAACCTAAGTAAGTTATAGGGGAAACAAGGGCCTTGTGAACGATAGCGGCCGGAAATTAAATTATGTAAATCAGGGAAAGGTAAAGTAATATATATACCTGGGGGCGTCTCCACACGTGCGTTTTGTGTGCCCCCTCTCTTAGAGAGGGGGTAACAAAAATGCCGTTTTGCACAAAAATGCCGGCCAC
>JARHUK010000497.1:0-21165 GCA_031001725.1 Pseudopyricularia javanii
CAGGTGATCAACCAAAGCAAAAAGCGAATGCGAACCAAAAAACCGAACCAATGAATCACATACCAAGCCTTTGATAACTAACATAAGAAGAAAACCCGAGGATTCGGAAAGGAAATCGCTCTCTTACGCACCTATGAGTGGGCCAGATGACTTTTTTTTTCTTGATAAAAAGGCGACTGACGGAATCCAGACCTATCAATACTTTGATCTGTTATGTGACACAACATAAATAAGGGGCCATCTTCATCTCTGTCTTTGAGACCTTTTTTTTCCCGCTCTTGATCCAGATTTAAATATTCACCATCATTGACAAGCTCTCTGAAAAGCCATAGTCCCGTCCGTTGTTTTACGCACCCTTCCGATACTTATATCACAAGGAGTACCAAGGAGGGGCTTCACTCCAACCACCATACCTTCACACCATTCCCAGCCAGATATAGATATACACAGTCGCAATGGGTCCTGCCCAACACTACAATGACTGGCCAAATACACAAGGCGTAAGTTGTGTCACCCTCAACCTCAACATCACCATCCTCTCAACCCCAGAAAAAAAAACTAACTAACTCCTCCATCCCTCCCCCAACTCACCAGTTCGACGTCCGGTACCAGGAGCTCGAACCAAAGGAGCTCGCCGTGACCGGTAAAATACCGGCTTACTGCGCCGGCGTCCTCTTCCGCAACGGCCTGGGCCCTCGCACCGTCGAGTCCCAGGACGGCAAGACGACCGTCTACAAGACGAGCCACTGGTTCGACAGCTTCGCCCAGGTCCACCGCTTCCAGATCCACGCCCCGACGCCCGAGAGCCCCGCCGTGCGCGTCACGCACAACTCGCGCCTGACGAGCGACGGCGTCGTCGACCGCGTCAGGCGGACGGGCCGCCTCGACGACTTCACCTTTGGCGCCAAGCGCGACCCCTGCAGGTCGCTGTTCCAAAAGGCCCAGGCCGTCTTCGCGCCCGCCACCGGCGCGACCCCGTCCGCCGTCAACGTGTCCGTCTCGCTGTCGGCCGACTTCCCGGGCCTGACGAGGTCCGGGGAGCGCCTCACCGGCGCGAGGGTGCAGGGCCCCACGCTGATCAACAAGACCGACTCGAGCCTGATGCAGGCCCTCGACCCGGAGACCCTGGAGCCGCTCGGAATCGCGCGCCAGGCGAGGCTGCACCCGGCCCTGACCGGCCCGCTGAGCGCCGCCCACGCCAGCAGGTGCTCCAGCACGGGCGACCTCTTCAACTACAACCTCGAGCTGGGCCCGTCGCCGGCCTACCGCGTCTTCTCCGTCTCCGCCGCGACGGGCGAGACGTCCATCCTGGCCACCATCAGGCACCCGGCCGCGTACCTGCACTCGCTGTTCCTCTCGGAGAGGTACGTCGTCCTCTGCGTCTGGAACTGCTTCTTCCACCTCGGCGGCGCGAGCATGCTCTGGACCCGCAGCCTGGCCGAGGCCTTTGCGCCCTACGACCCCTCGCGGCCCGCCACCTGGTTCGTGGTAGACCGTGAGCCGGGCGGGAGGGGCCTCGTGGCGACGTTCGAGTCGGACGCCTTTTACGCCTTCCACAGCATCAACGCGTACGACGTGCCCGCCGAGGCGGGGGAGGAGGGCGACGTCGACATCGTGGTCGACGTCTGCACCTTTGACAACACGGACTGCATCACGCGCTTCTACATTGACAATCTCCTTTCCGACTCGCCGGCCGCGCGGGAGCTGTGCCAGAAGGATGCTGGCGTCTGGAGCGCCCGATACGCGCGCTACCGCCTGCCCAGCGTCCCCGGCAAGTCGCCGCCGGGACCGGACGTTGCCGCCGCCGCCGCCGCCGCCAAGAAGACCAGGAGGGCGGTGCTCGAGTCCCGCGGCGCGGCCGAGCTGGGCGGGCCCGAGCTCCCCAGCATCAACGAGGCGTACCGGCACCGGCGTCATCGGTTCGTCTACGGCGTCACCGCCTCGGGCCGGAGCAGCTTCCTCGACGGCCTGGTCAAGCTGGACGTCGAGACGGGCGAGGCCGTGCGCTGGAGCGAGCCGGGCCAGACGGCGAGCGAGCCGATATTCGTCGCGGACCCGGACCCGACCCTCCTGGGCGTCGTCGAGGACGCGGGCGTGCTGCTGACGGTCGTGCTGGACGGCGTCCAGGGCCGGAGCTACCTCCTCGTGCTCGACGCCAGGGACATGACAGAGGTCGGCAGGGCGGACGTCGGCGGCGTGGTTGGCTTTGGCTTCCACGGGATCCACGTCCCTGCAAACTTGTGACGGGAAACAATGGACGAGCTTGGGTGCTTTGTGAGGGTGGTGGACTTGGCTATTCCTTTTTTCCCATCAGCATCGTGTGTGGCGCGCTTGGCTTGTGTTTACCTCGGTCGGCTCCGATGTGCTCAGCTGCGTAATGGCACACCTGGGGTAGCGCTTTCGATTATCATTTTGCGGTTGGTGGGTGGCCTTTACTGGGGAATATCAGTTTGAAGTCGCACAGTCACCTGCCTACCTGCCTAACCCGTAGGTAAGGTAGCTAATACATCTTGCATTTTTGTCACAAAGTTGCAGTGACAGCATGTTAACTCCAGATATTCGGTGAAAGTGTGCCTCCATGCCGTCATATTAACCCAAATTCTCGCTTTAGACGAGCTAGATACCCTTGTTCTCGCCCCAAAGGTTAGCAGGCCGCTCTCACTCTCCATCATGCACCTCCACAGCACGTCGTGCCTTCAACGTATCCAGCAAGAAGGCGAGCAGCTCCTCGGTCGAGATCTGCAGCCGCGCAGACTTCTCACTCCTCCTCCCCTCCCTGCAGTACACGTCCCCGACGATGTTGGCCGACATGGTCTCGATGTCGCGCCCGTTTGACCAGTTCTGCGTCTCGATGAGCTTGCTCATGACCCTGAGGACCTTTTCCTTCTGCTTCGGGTCCGGACCCGCCTTGTCGCGGATGGCGATGCCCATGTCGGCCAGCCGCTGGCCCAGGAACTTTATGCACTGCCCCGGCGACAGCTGCGGGAAGATGATGTCGGTCGCGAAGCGGCCGCGCAGGCCCGGGTTGGACATCATGAGCCGGTCCATGTCGTCGCTGTATCCGACCAGGATGACGACCATCTTGCGACGGTAGCGCTCCTTGGTGAGGCTGTCGACCAGCTCGCCCACTGCCTCCTCTTCATAGGAGCGACCTGTAGACCGCCCCACGGTCCCGCTTGCCAGGCGGTAGGCCTCGTCGATGAAGAGGACCTTGCCCAGCGCCTTGTCCAGCAGGACCCGCACCTTGGGCGATGTTTGGCCGAGATGAGTGCCGATAAAGTCCGAGGCCGAGCACTCGACGACCTCTTTCGTGGCCAGAAAGCCCATGTCGTAAAAGATCTGGCCCACGTTCCTAGCAGTCGTTGTCTTCCCTGTTCCGGGGGGCCCCTTGAAGATGAAGGTGAATGGTATGTGAGCGCCAGGGTCCCTACCGTGCCGGCGAAGCCCCGACACAATGTCTTGGTACCGCGTGAACTGCCTCACGATCTGGTCAAATCCGACAAAGTCTTTGAATAGGTCTTCACAGCTGCTGATACTTCCAGACCATCGTTGCCAGTCCGGATCAAAGTCTTCAGGCTCCAGAGCAGCAGTTTGCTTCAACCAAAAGCTGAATCCTGAACCGGCCTTCTCCTTGGTTGAATCGTTATTTGCCTCCTTGTCCTGCCGAAGTCTTTTCCTCCGGGATGAAACTGCCTTGCGGACTAGACCGTCGACACTGTTGGCATTACCAAAGTTCGGCCTGGATCGCGCCTTTGATAAGATCTCCTGGGCGACCTTATTGGCCTGTTCACTGGCCGTGGCATCCAGATCGGCCAGTCTCGTATCCAGGATCTTCATCAGCTCAGGAGTCTCGTAGTCTTCAAGCTCAAGCGCGTCCTCAAACGCAAACCTGGTGCGTAGCGACGGGTTGCACTTTTCAAACATGTCACGCAGTCCATGCGCGTCACCCGCAATAATGAAACTACCACCATGCTCAGGCCCGGCGATTGGGTCGGTAGCGAGGAGGTCGGTGATAGCAATCAGGGGCTTGTTTATAAGATCGTGGTTCGAATCCGACGAGGCTCTGGTCTCGGGGCACAGCAAAGAGGCGTTGTCAATGATGACTACGCCTCCTTTAGCCTTTTGGAGATGTTCGCGTGTATTGCTAATAGATTCAGTGGGGGTCCAGACGATGTAGTCCCTCGGATCTTGGCAGACAACCTCCTTTGTAGATACCAGGCCCAAGTCGGCCAAAATTTGCCCATAGAGCTTTGCCACTGTTGTTTTTCCTGTCCCAGGGGGCCCCAAGATGACCCGGTTGAGGTTGATCTTGATTCGCTCCTTGCCCTGCATCTCGAGCTCGTAGTTCGCCTGGGGAAGATCCATGAGATCCTCTACTGCTTGTTTGACGTTTTTCAGTCCAACCATTGCATTGAGGTCACGGTATGCCTTGCTTGTCTCTCGGATATCGGCAGGCTTGGGGCCAAAAAGGTCCTCTTCTGTCAAGAGAAAGTCGTCAGGAGGGGGGCCTTCCTCGCCACCCTTTCTCCAATCGGCGCGGGCCTTCTGAAGCCTTATAGCCTGGCGATGGGCTGCGGCAATCAGCACATCTTTGACCGACTGGAGATTGTCGAACGAGTCTGTTCCTCGGGTCCGTCCTATCTTGAAAGCAAGCCGATGCAACAATGGGCCGTCAATGCCACCTTCCACATCCATCTTTCTCTTCTTGATCAGATTGATCAGTTGTGCCTGGAGCTCCCGGTCGGAATAGTCTTCTAATATGATAGAGCGTCTCTCTCCTTGCCACTCTGATGTCTTATCATAGTTAAGACCCATGCTCTTTTCTAGTTGTGTGATAAGTGTCCTAGCCGTATCTCTGCCTGTAGCACCTGTCAGACTACTTGGTTGGTGATAACAGACGTACCGATCCACATCAACCTTTGGATTTACTTACAGCTGCTTGTGTTTCCGTCGCTCACAAGGAGAATAGTGTCATTCGCACATAGTTCTTCTCCCCGCCTGACCCTAGCTTCGATAGCAGCTTTGATTTGGAGCATCTCGGCCTTGAAATTCTCGAGCCCAATCAAGCACATTACCCGATCAAGTGTCTTGTTAGCCGCACCCTCCTCTCTCTTTTGCCGCAACCACTCGAGGCGTGACGGTGACTCGTCATCCATTTCTTCGGGTGAGGCCACCGGGGCGAATTCTTCCGTATCAGGGCCTTCATCGTCGGCTTGATTGGTTTCCTCTTGAGCGTCTTCGTCCTCGGTGACGGGCTCTTTCTTGTGATCAAATCCCGGATAGCCATTGTCACCTTGAGGTGCTGCGCGCTCTTGGACTGCTGCTTCGCCGGGTTCATCGGAAGGCTCTTCCTTGTGACAAGGATGGCCAAATCCCGGATAACCATCGTCGCCTTGAGGTGCTGCATTCTCTTTGGCTGGTTCTTCACGAGAGTCACAGCCTAACCCCGTTGGCTCCAAGTCGTTGACGGCTTGGGTCTGATACAAGGCACCGTCCACCTGCTGTCCTTCACCCACCAGAGCGGGCTCGGTGGATGGGTTGATGTTGGCAGAACACTCCTGAGCGTCTACTTGTTCGCCCTGATGGGCCGACATTAGAGGGGTTTCAACATCTGCCTCGCCTGCCACGTCCGAGGGCGGCGCTGTATCCGCAACACTGTTCTCCAAGGCCTGAGGCTGCTGCTTGCTGCTTGTCGATGCCCCTTCATCGGAACCTTGGCATTTCTGTTGGCTAGTGTCAGACATTGTGTACAACATTACCGCTGGACGACGATGAACAAGGCCACGTGAGTTGTAATCGCCATCCTATGCCCCGGGAGGCAGCCATTTATTTTTAAGCTACTAGGCAACCATTGATGACAACTCGGTCGCCCAACAGAGGTACTGCAGGTATTGAAGAGCGGGGAATGGACAGCCTTGCCTCCTGCTATCACAGCGCATGAGGGGGAGTTAATACTAACCCACCGAGGGCAGGGGCCTCTGAAACTGGTCACATCACTCCACAAACGGGGCCGGCCCCTGGTCGATCAAGTGAAAAGGACTGTATGTGGTCAACAAGAGACCCAGCGGGGAGGTTGCAAGCGCCATCACTGAAAGTGGGGGATAAATGAGGTTCGTTCTACCGTTGAGATGCGCCACAAGGTACCTATGTTTTCACTCCTCTTCAGTCCTCGCCTGAGTCCCGGCACCAGCGCCGTTCTTGAAGATGTTAAACTCATTCTCAACAACCCTGCTCAGTCCTGTCGCCTTGACGGTGACCATTGCCGTGTGAAAATGATTGAGTGTCAGCCTCCGCTCCGTCGTGTCCTCATCCTGCTCCCAGATGCACTGCCTAGCCGCCGCTACACACATGTTCTTCAAGTCAGACCCGCTGTAATGAGTCGTCATCTTTGCAAGCTTCTCGATGGTGACGTCCGGGGCCATGGTCTCGCCCTTTAACAGCACCTTCAGGACGCCGCATCGCTGCGCTAGAGTTGGGAGATCGAGATGAATCCGCTCCGGCGCACGGCGGAGGACAGCAGGGTCGAGGTCGGTAGGCCTATTGGTCGCCAGCAATACAAAGGGCGAGTTGAGGCCGCTCATCAGCCCGTCCCACTCCATGAGGAACTGATTGAGCGTGGCACGGACGTGGCGCCTCTCTCCAGCCTTGCGCTGCCCCAGCATCGCGTCGGCCTCGTCAACGAAGATGATGCAGGGGTGGAGCTTGCGGGCCAGCGAGAAAAGTGACTGAATGACCTTCTCATCGTCGCCGTGGCACTTTTGGGAGATCTCGGCCGATGAGACGCAGATCATGTTGAAGCTTGATTCGCGCGCTGTCGCCTTGGCGAGCAAGCTCTTGCCTGTGCCGGGAGGGCCAAAGAGAACCGCGCCAGTAGTTCTGTTGGAAGCGAGGATACCTGTGCTGAATGCCTTGGGCCGGGTGAGGGAGAGTTTGGTGGCGCGCTCGAGCTGGGCAATAATCTTGGGGTCAACGTGAATGTTGCTGTAGTTGGGAGGTATGTTGTCTGCAAAGGATATCAGCATGGCGTTTCAAAAAAAAAAAAAATTCAACGAGGTCCTCAGTGTGCGTACCGGTGTTCACAATGAAGTCCAACAGCATGTTTTCCCATTTGCCTTTTGCCAAGGACTTGTACCTCCTCATCTTCTTAGCATGGGCGGCTTTGCCCACATCCGACACGACCGACTCAAGGTCGCTATCGTAAACTTCTCGTTGCCCAACGCAGTAGCCACCGCCGCCGCCGCCGTCGTCCTCATCCGATGACCCTCCGTCCTTGCGGGATTTCGAAGTAGCCATCTTTCCTCGTGGTGCAGGGGCAGAGCTGCCATTTCCCGAGTTCCCATGGCTTGCCGAGCCATAGTAGTCATCTAGGTGATCCATCTCGGCCTCGGATTCGTAAACATCGTTTAGAATGATGGGCACTTGCAAGTGAGCATCTTCCACTGTTGCATGAGCATCTGACCCTTGCTTTCCAGTCCCGCCGGTGGCACGACGCGTGAGCTTCCGCTTTCGAAAAACACCACCATCGCTGCTCTCGGAATCGTATTTGGGCCTGTTTTTCTGTTGATGCGGACCTGTCGGCTCGGTGGAGACTCTTCGAGGACGGCGAAAGACTGGTTGATCATCCTGGGCCACCGAGAATGTCGAAACTCTCCGCGGGGGCCTCGCCAAGTTGTTGGCAATGCTAGGAACTGGAGCAGACGTTGTGTCTCTTTTGAACTGATTGGGATCAGTCACTGTCGTCGTAGCCAATATTGGTACGACCTGCCGCTCTACACGAGGTACTGGCATCGATGAGATCTGCACAGAGCCTCCGATTCTGG
Organism: Pseudopyricularia javanii; assembly: GCA_031001725.1. Classification (NCBI taxonomy): domain Eukaryota; kingdom Fungi; phylum Ascomycota; class Sordariomycetes; order Magnaporthales; family Pyriculariaceae; genus Pseudopyricularia; species Pseudopyricularia javanii. Next base: position 7,821 of record JARHUK010000497.1, read on the forward strand.
GGTCGACAAGGCGGAGATAGTTGTGGTAGGAGGTTTTGGAGCTCAACCCTTCATCCCATTTGTCCTCCATGGCTGCTTTCCAGGGCTGTGTATATGTTCTTCTTTTTCTTGTCGCAGACTTGTTTGTGTACGCCCAAGTCCAGCAAGTCTGAAAAAATACTAGAAAGTATTGACACCAGGCGACGACCTGTGTATTGGTGGAGAGGGGTACAGGTTGGCATTGGCGATGCGCCCTCGTGTGTGGCATGAATGCATGGATCCATGCAAGTAGGTAAGGCTCTGGCCAACCTTTAATCTTAAAATGCCTCCATTCGCACCGGGGGGCCCATGGACCCATGACCTATCGTATTCCAGCATTGTCGCAGGCCCCAGCTCTTGTATGGCTCAGATTTAAGCGCTGGGCTTGCAGATAGCACAGCCCCCGAGTGTTGCTGGTCAGGCTGGCTTCCTCCACAAATCGTTCGCAGCATATGTGAAAAGAACCCGCCCCGCACGGGGAGGGCCAAAAGTTGACGGCGGGAAATGAGCCCACTTGGTGAACCCTGGCCTTTGAAGGGATATGGAGATTGTCGACGAGATATTGTGTACGGCTAGACAGCTGCAATAAGTGTTTAACCTGTCAGTCCCCGCATAAATCATGCCGACAAACCATTTATGATGCTCATTGAAAGTTTGTGGCGCGCCAACCTGTGACAGCCGTATATTTCATGATACGACAAGAAGGATGGAGGAAAAGTCGAGCACAGTCTCTGTAACGCAGCCTTCGTCGGCGACAGCTTCACCCACGCTGAGCCAGCGCAGGTCAACCAAAATACCTGGTCTCAAAAGGAATGCCAGAACCCGACTATTCCACAGGTTCACGGGCATAACCGTGCCGACTGATTATGGCAAGCAAGCTGGTCGGAAGCTGGAACTTTGTTGCTCGGTTGACGATATACTCAACGCTGACAGCCCTCCAACCGAGACGAGCACCGAATACCCGCAGTTTGACGACATCAGTGCGTATTCAATCACCGACCATACGACGCTTTCTGAGACTATATGGCGAAACGAAGCCACACGCCTGTTCCACTATGTCGAACGGCCGGACGAGCCCGTCCAGTTCAAGAACCGGGACTTCTTCACAATCGGTGACAAAGCGGGACACGAGGCCCTGTCTGCGATTGCTGACAAGATATTCACTGCTATGTCTCTGTGCGTGCTCGACAATGAGTGCATCACCGTGCGGTACAGTCCGCAGGCGTCAAGTAGGACGCGTTTAAAGAGATTGATCATGCAGGCCCATGTTGCTTCCCGAGCCAGCGAAAATCCAGACAGGGCAGCGCTTCAGCGAGAACAGATTGCCTCGTTTGAACTTGTCGACTATATCTCCGTTGTTCTCGGCCGGCTCATCACCCAAAACGGCGCGGGGAAGCACTGGCAGGCGTCGGTTCTATGTGCTTTGGTGAAGCGCGTAGCCAAGGTTAAAATCATGTTGCTCGACCTTGCCGAGAACGCTGACCTGGCTGCAAAAGAGGGCGAAGCGGTTTTGGAGCACAGTCGTGACGCAAGAGACGTAACGTCGAGCATGATGGAGGAGGAAGAGGAGTGCGAAGAGATTTTGAGAATTATCGCGGCCGAAACGAGGGATGGTCTCACATCGTTCGAAAATGCGCTAGTCGCATCATACTGCGTCAACCAGAGCAAGCTCCGATCTGGACTGGATATTTTGTTCAGATCCATCATCATGCCGCTGAGGTTTCTGAACAGATCTGGGCTCGGCCACGCAAATTATGAGATATCCGGCCTAGTCTACGAGACTGGCTTCCACGGCTTCAAGGTTTGTCTTGGTACCAACCTCTCGTCTTCTTTACTGAACGCTGTGATAATAACCATTAGCAATTCGCAGACGCTGTTGTACCAAGACCGGGAACTTGAGTTCTCGGCCACATCAAACTTGGACAACCTCAAGGCAGCGGATCCAGCATTCCGGATGCTGTATCAAACCGTCAGGAACATGAAAGCGCTTGGTCAAGGAGGCAATCCGTCCAACCCAGCGACAAAGCGCGCCATCAGGACCTTTATCGAGTGGACGTATAGTGACGTGACGAAGGTGCAGACAGGCGGTTCCCCGGCCCGTAACGACAAGAATGTCGAGTCACTGGAGCTGGAGTTTATGGACGATATCATCACCGTCATGGTCCCACTTGTGACGACAGATCCGAAGATGGTCTCCGAACTAAACAGCTTCAAGAGCATTGTGGTTCTCAGTAAAGAAAACCGTGATGCCGTTGAGGAAAACCCAGAAGCAGACTTTGCCGCCTTCTTCCGAATGTACACAAATACGTTCAATGAGGATGCAGTTTCCCAGAGCACGTTGCAGCTCAAGACAGCTTTCGAGAACGGCTACTTTGAACGCTGCCGGCTGATCGACCCCGAGGGCAGGAACGTTCGTGCTAGCGAGCAGAAGTTCGACGAGAGAGCCAAGATCATGGAACATGAATGGGTCATGGACGAGAAGTCGGTGGTGGTGCACTGTCAACGCTATGTTTTATCGGTCATGGGCGTTGCAGTTATTCTTGGTGCCGGCGGCCTCGTCATCGGCTTTACAGTCGGCGACCGAATCGAAGCAGTCGACCCGTTCCAGATCGCCTCATACGCCTGGCTGTTTGCCGCCTTCGTCATACTCGTCTGCAAGAGTGTCCTTGTCCGGGAATGGAGCTGGGCGGATTTTCTGAGGTGCCGGGTGCGATGTCGATCAGTATCGGAGCTCGAGGCAGTGACAGGCATCCCCGGCCAGATGATCATTGCGAAGCTGCTGCATGACGAGAGCAGCGGCGGGATTCTCTCAACACGCGGGCCGTACAACTCGGTATTCCTACGCCACGACGATGATGGCTTCTCAATCGACCAGCCCATTAGCACTTCCACCATGCTGATGAGTGGGTTGACACCTCTCAAAGTGATCACGCCCAAAGGCTACGCGCTTGTGTGTCTCGACTCGAGACACAAGACGAGACTGCACGTCGTTGAGCACCAGGCGGATCCCAAGGAGGTTTATCTTGTGTGTGAAGATGTTAGTAGGAAACAGAGGAGGGCATGGCACGGTGAAGTCGCCCCCGAGAAGCTGAAGAGCACGAAGCTGCAGCTTTTGTTGTCCAAAGATGTCAAGTGGAAGCGTGTGCTAGGTGTTTACGACGCACAGAATGTTGTATTTGTCTAGATTCAAAACAACCAACTGCAGCAACGATGCTGCAAGAAATGAAGACATTGTCAATATTGTGGTAGCCTCAAAATAGGCAGGTAGCAATGGTGTCATAATAAGGTTAAAGAAGAAGGAGCTATGAGCTATGAAATCTTGATAGATGGAAGGAGAGCTCATGATGCGGTTATGTAATCAGCACCACAGCACGCGCCAATCCAGACACAGTGCGAGCCCCATAGTAGCTCAGCTTCCGCCTTGGCGGGCGGCGCCATCGTGAATTTCCAATTCGACGCGCCAGCATCTCGTCTTTTCCACAGCGACCCGACCGACTGCGATTCGACCCCTCTATTGTCAACACCTCATTCGATCGCAACAGCTCCGAACCTTGGGCTGCTGCTTCTCCATCGCATTCTTCACCAGTGACGGTTCCCAGGAGCCACAATCCGCCGAGATGGGCAAGAAAAAGCGCGGCCACCCCGATGTCGAGGAGATCCTGGCGCGGCCATGGTGCTACTACTGTCCGTCCCGTCGCCCAACACCCCGTCACTCGGCTTGCTTGCGCAGAACTGACAAGGAGATACTTACAGGCGAAAGAGATTTCGAGGACTTGAAGCTTCTTATTTCGCATCAAAAGGCAAAGCATTTCAAGTGCGACCGATGTGGCCGCCGATTGAACACCGCCGGCGGTTAGTTGAGCCCCGTTTACTGCCATCCATACCGACTGCCATTGGGTTACAAGAAACGGGCAGCATATCGCTAACAGAAGCCACTCGCAACTTCAGGTCTCGCTGTTCATATGAACCAGGTCCACAAGGAGAGTTTGGACAAAGTCGAGAATGCGCTGCCGAACCGCGACGGCCTGGACATTGAGATCTTCGGCATGGAGGGTGTCCCAGAGGATATGCTTGCCCAACATAGGACGCGCATCATTACAAACTTTTACGAGGCACAGGAGGCCAGACGCGCCGCGACGGGTAACCCGCCGCCGGGGCAGTCGGGTGGCCAGGGCCCGACAAAGAAGATCAAGATTGAGACACCCGAGGAGATCAAGAAACGCCTGGCCGAACACAAAGCTCGTCGTGCGCTTGGGCTCACGAATGGAAACCCAGGCGCTGACCTGCCCAATCCTGCACAAAGCGGAAGCCCAGGGTCATTTGTTAGTTCTGTCTTTGTACTTTGCTGCTGCTACCATCGCTTGTACCCATTGCTAACGTCACTCATGATCCCACAGACAACGCCCTTCAACGCTCCTCCACAGTATGGCCAGCCTGGCTACAACGGACAACAATACCCTGGAGCATTCCCTCCCGGCGCAGCCGCACCTGGCTACCCGGCGTCGTCCCTTCCCACGAGACCTCCCGGGGCTGGAGTCCCTGCTCCCCAAGCCCTCCCCCAAAGGCCACCATATGGTGCACCAGGATATCCACCGTCCGGTGCAGGGATGCCATCAACCCTCGACGACCTCGTCTCTGGGGCGGCGCAGAGTGCAGGAGGTCGCAGCGGTGACGATATTGACAAGATGATACGCCTGGCTGAGGCTGGTGTCAAGCCGGCCGGCGAAGAGCCCAAGAGCAAGAAGGATAAGGGCTCAAGGATGATGGTGGCCAACTCAACCTTCAGCTTGGAGGAGTTGCTGGTGCAACAATGGGCGACTTCCACGGGGGCGCTCATAACAGCATGAGACAACCGAGGCCGTACGTCAATACAATTGTATCGTATCATTTGCTGGAGTTTTGGGTGCAGAAAGTGCGGTAATTATCGTTCTTGTCTTTTCGTCAATATCATGATGGTAAGGCTATCTTCTTCTGGTCCGACTGGAAAGGTCTTTTCATGGATCTTTTTGTGTTTGCAGCCAACGGGCATCATCAGTGAGCAACCATGCCCGTGGCGAAGTATACGGCTATGTCCCAAATAGCAACGTTTTCATGCAATCACGAACCGGCCCAGCGGACCCTAAGTCTAGGCGGGAGTACGACTAACTGAAGCCGAATTCTCTAACCGCAATGTTCAATCCAACGACCGATGATTCCCGACCCTTGTGCTCACGACTCAAGACCTTCACCGCCAAGACATCACTGAGCTTTGATACTATCCGGCCAAGAAAGATGTATGGCACGTACCGTTTGCTGAGCAGGCTCAGTGTGGATTTCCTTGTGGCGGCTAAATAGGTGCATGCCGGTCTCCCTCTGATGCCACACTTCCCCGCATGCTCTCTATCCCCCAGTATTGCCGATCGCAGCATAGCTCACCGAAGGTCTTTGTGTATTGTATCGTTCGATGCAGTGCCTTGTTGAAGGTGGTAGGTATCTTTTGGTCTAAGCCCACGTATTCTTGTTATTTATTATACAAGATATCTGACTGATCCTAAGGGCCGACAAACCTGGGCTAAGCCACAAAAAAAAAGACATTCGAACCAATGGAACAATGGGTCGTTTTACTACGCACGTCTCTGGCTTCGAGCGTACCAAGTTGGCCATTTTAAACTTAGTATATACCACTCTTCTTCTCCGCATAATGATCTCATCAACCGGGTACCATTGCAAATATTCGGCTGCTTGCCAGACAAGGATTGGCAACATTTTACCCGCGGCTCCGGGCCACCCACCCAAGAGTTGAGATTCAACTTTACGGGCCTCCCTGCGCGTCGGGCCTGTTAGCCATTCATCCTAAGCCTTTGTTTCCTCCAAGATCGCCAATGACTCGACCTTGGCAATTCATCGAATCCCCCTCGTTTTGCCTTGTCGATGCAACCCACACATCCAGGAGACATGACTTTGTGGCTCGCAGAGTTCCCCCGCTCAGTTGGCTGAGAAGCACATGGTCATGTAACCAGAATCGAGCTGCAGGTGAGATCTACCGGGCCTCAGTCCCAGCGGTCTGGGTGCAATATAAAAGCCGGGACAGTGCCACCTCTCCCCGGCTTGTGCATTTACTTTTGTGTACGGCCAAAACCAACAGCACGACCGGTCCTAGGGCCCGTGGCAGCCTCTCCTAGTCAACTGTTACAAGCAAGTAGATTACGGCCTAAAAGCGTGCCAACCTACTCGTTTCCTTCCGGACCACCATAGCTCAAGGCCGCCCCGTAAGGGAGGCACTTACTGGAAAGCAGGATGGTCCACCTTGTTAGCCGTCTGGCCTCGGCCACGGCCATACTGGCGGCGGGCGTCTCTGCTCTAGGCCAACAAGCAATCATAGGCTTCACCAGCTCTGCCGACAGCCTCCAAGTCGCCGGCGGACCCATATCGGCCGGTCAGATAAGAGTCTCGCCAAACGAGTACTGGGGCGTCATCCGAGCTGCCAATGACCTTGCCGTGGACTTTGGGCGTGTGACGGGGACAAACTACACAGTCAGCAACGGAGAGAGCGGCGCATCCCCGGCTGTCTATGGGTACGAGCCTGTGAATAACAAGAACAACACAGTGGTAAGTCGAATTGGCCTGACTGCAAGATGTGTCCTACCTTGTAGCTTGATTGGTCATGTTCTGTCTGCGTGTATCAAGAGGCTGACAATCGCGCTCCTCTAGTTCTCAACCACGGGAAAGTCGGAGTTTTCGGGGCCTGGATACGCCGATCCGAATCCCGGAAGCACAGTGATCATTGTTGGTACCGTTGGCCATTCTCAGGTCATCGACGATCTCGTATCATCCGGAAAAGTGGACGTATCCGAGATCGAGGGCAAATGGGAGGCGTTTGTCAGCCAGGTGGTCTCGGAGCCGATATCAGGGGTCGCCCGGGCACTAGTTATTGCGGGCAGCGACCCCCGTGGTACCATCTACGGTATCTACGACGTCAGCGAGCAGATTGGCGTGAGCCCGTGGTACTTCTGGGCCGACGTCCCGACCAAGCAGCACCGGGACATCTTCGCCCTGCCGGGCCGCAAAGTGCAAAAGTCACCCTCGGTCAAGTACCGCGGCTTCTTCATCAACGACGAGCAGCCCGACCTGACGAACTGGGTGTCGTCGCACTGGCCCGACACGCCCTACGGCCCCGGCTACGAGCACCGCTTCTACGCGCTCGTGTTCGAGGTCCTCCTCCGCAACCGCGCCAACTACCTCTGGCCCGCCGTCTGGGCCACCATGTTCCCCGTCGACGACCCGGCCAACCAGCCGCTGGCCGACGCGTACGAGGTCGTCATGGGCACGTCGCACACGGAGCCGCTGATGCGGGCGCAGAACGAGTTCGGCACCTTTTACCAGGGGCCCTGGGCCTACAACCTCAACAACCAGACCATCGACGACTACTTCCGGTATGGTGTGTCGCGGGCGAAGCCCTACGCGCGCAATTCGCTCTGGACCGTCGGGATGCGCGGGACGGGCGACACGGCCATATCGGGGCTCGGGACGGACAAGATCGTGACCATGCTGCAGACACTTGTGGAGAACCAGGGCGCCATCATATCGGAGGGCCTGGGAGTGGAAAAGAGGGACATACCGCAGGCGTGGTGCCTGTACAAGGAGGTGCAGTCGTACATATTTGAGGGGCTCAAGGTGCCGGACGAGGTCACGCTTCTGTGGGCGGATGACAACTGGGGCAACGTGAGGCGCTTCCCGCTCAAGAACGAGACAAGCCGGCACGGCGGCGCGGGTGTCTACTACCATTTCGACTACGTGGGCGACCCGCGCAACTACAAGTGGGTGAACACGGTGCAGCTATCCAAGACAGCAGAGCAGATGCACATGGCATATGCCCGCGGTGCCGACAGGATCTGGGTCGTCAACGTGGGCGACATCAAGGCCCAGGAGATACCCATCAGCCACTTCTTCAACATGGCCTACGACGCCGACCTCTGGACCGTCGACGCGACGCACGACTGGTCCCGCGCCTGGGCCGCGCGCGAGTTCGGAACGGACCACGCCGACGAGGTGGCCGACATCGTCATGACGTACGGCATGTACGCGGCGCGGCGAAAGTTCGAGCTCGTGGAGCCAAACACCTTCTCCGTGCTGCACTACCACGAGGCCGACGCGGTGCTGGAGCAGTGGGCCGTGCTGCACGAGCGGGCGCAGGCGGCCTACGTCGAGCTGGACGAGGCTTACAAGCCCGCCTTCTTCCAGATGGTGCTGCACCCCATCATCGGCGGGGAGATACTGTACAAGATCCAGATCGCGGGGGCCAGGAACCAGCTGTACGCCGGGCAAAAGAGGAACTCTGCCAACGAGGTCATCGGTGGCATGCTGCAACTGTCGGACGACGACGCAAACCTCACGAGGCGATGGAACGAGCTGCTGGATGGCAAGTGGGAGCATATGATGGACCGTAAGTCTATTGACCATGTCCCCTTCTCAACCCCCTTTTTTCTCTGTAAAGCCGGCCTACCTCCACCCGAACCATGACAATGCTGACAGCCGCCGTCGACCCAGAAACCCATCTCGGCTACGATGGATACTGGCAACAGCCAATGCGCAACACGCTCCCAGATGTGCGCTACGTGCAGACAACCTGGTCATCGCTCGCCGGCCAGGTCGGCATCGGCGTCGAGGGCTCCAATGCCACCGTGCCCGGTGACGACAAGTGGCACGAGAACAGCTCCAGCAACCTCCGTGTTCCTCCCATGGACCCCTACGGACCCATCACACGCTACTTTGACGTCTTTTCGCGCGGCGTCGACGAGTGCGAGTGGGAGGCCAGCCCCTGGCAGCCGTGGGTAAAGCTCTCGGCGTACAGCGGACGCGTCGGGACGAGCGACAACGACGACGCGCGCGTCCACATCCACGTCGACTGGGCCGCCGTCCCGGCCAACGTGACCAGCACCGTGGTCAACATCAACATCACCACGCCCTGTCGCGGCAAGGACCGGTACGGCTTCGGCCTGCCAATGGTTCAGGTGCCAATTACCAAGCGCGCCGTCCCGGCCAACTACACCGGCGGGTTCGTCGAGGCCGACGGCCTGGTCAGCATCGAAGGCGAGCACTACCAGCGCGTGATCAACGCGTCCCGCCCCTCCAACGTCAGCCTCTCGTACCACACCTTCAAGCACTACGGCCGGCTGGGGTCTGGCGTGGGCCTGTGGCCCCTGGACACCGACAAAGTGGCGGTTGAGCAGGCGCCCGCGCTCGAGTACGACCTGTACCTGTTCAGCAACCACTCGGCCGCCAACGTCACGGTCTTCATCTCGCCGTCGCACAACTACCTGGGCGACCGCACGCCGCTCGCCTACGCCGTGGCGCTCTTCAGGGCGGACAACGAGACGGCCGCCGCGGACCCCGTGACAGTCACGCCCGTCGGCGCGACCGTCGGCGCGGGCATGCCGCTGGGATGGGGAGGGGCGGTCGCCGACGCGGTCTGGGGCAGGCAGGGCAACCTGTCGACAACGAGCTTCGCCGTCGCGCGGCCGGGTGCACACAAGCTCCGCATCTGGGCACTCATGCCCAGCGTCGTCGTGCAGAAGATCGTCGTCGACCTGGGCGGCGTGAGACCGAGCTACCTGGGCCCGCCCGAGAGCTTCCTGGTCGGCAGGGACGAGATGGGCAAGTACAATCAGACGAGCTTCGTGAATACGCCGGGCATCGTGGGAGGGGCTGGGAACGGGAACCTGACGAGGATCGGGATGGCGAAGGAGGGCGGCGGCGGTCGGGTGGTTGGGACGGGGGCGGCGAGCCTCGTGCTGGTGGTGGTTGGATGGCTTGCCGTGTTTCTTATGTAGAGACGTGAGCCAGTAGAGTTAAGGCGGATGAAAAGGCAATAGACCTACCACAGGATGTTCCGTTGATCAAACAAGTGAACTGAGGCGTCATTGCACAAAAGGCAACACGATATCACGCAACAGTTCGGTCGGTGGGTCGAGTAAGAGTATATGTAAATGTACGATTCGCCAACTAGTCTAGCGCGTTCTCAATATGTACAAAGAATATCGCGCAAGATTATTAGACATAAGAAAAAGTTGCTCCAGCCAAGTCGTGATCGAATACGATCATTAGGACTGTCAAGACACTCGCAGATCTCTTCTGTCACAAGGCCACCCCTGACCCAGTGACAAACTCCCCTTATGCTCCCCCCTCATCCAAGTCGTTCACATCATTCTAAACCCCTCAATGCATTGACAACAAGGCGATGCCCTTATTTGCCGGCACGGTACTGGTTCCACATGCTGACCATCCTGGTGTTCTGGCCAGGGGTGAACTCCTCGTAGCAAGAGTCGTCCGAGTAGTCCATGTAGTTGTGGATGGGGTCAACACCACCGCCGGGGCAGCTGTCGCGGCCGATAGGGCAGCCCGTGCTGAAGCTGGCCTGGGGAGGGGTGTCGGAGACAAGGTCGCCGGAGCCGGAGCAGCCGCCCTGGAAGGTGTGGTAGAGACCCATCCAGTGACCGACCTCGTGGGTGGCGGTCCTGCCCAGGTTGTAGGGCGGGAGGGAGCCACCGGGGGCCGTGCGGGCATCGATGGTGCAGCCATCACGAATGTAGCTGGTGCTGCCGGCACTGGCGGTGGTGGGGAAGTAGCAGTATCCCAGGACGCCGCCGGGGATGGACGACAGGAAGTACAGGTTCAGCGACCTGTAGGTGCCCTTGCGGAGAGCCTGCTTCATGGCCATCTCGTTGCCGTCGTTAGCCCAGCCGGAGTTGACGGTGTAGTCAGTGCCGGCGAGGACAAACTTGACGCCCGAGGGGGCGTAGTCGTTGTTCAGGACCTGCATCTGCTGAGCAATAGTAGCAGCCTGTTTGCGTTCGTTAGCATGGCAAATTCAAGAAAGAGTACTCAGGGTCGAGTCTGCTTACCGAAAGGTAGCCAGCAGAGGCCGAGGTGGAGGTGGACACAACGTGGATGTAGGTGTCGACGGTGATGGAGGTGCTCTGGCGAGCAGCGATGGTGGCGTTGACAGCGGCCTGGGCCTCCTCAATGGCCATGATCTTCGAGGCGGCAACGGACTCGGCGTCGGGGAGCGGAGCACCGCAGCGGGCCTGCGTCCTATCCTCCCTGGGGATCAGGGCGTTGGCGGAAGAAACCGCCAAGGCGAAGAGGAAGGTCTTGACAGCTTGGATCTGCATGATGACGATTTGTTGATTATACCGCTATAAGTGAATATGCGGAAACGACTGATGATTGCAGGGTCGGAGACGGGGCTGAGCTGTCAGGAAGAGATCGTGAGGAGTGCTGGCTAGAAGCTGCTGTCTTCCAAAGAAAACAAAGACGACGATGGAGAGCGGCGATGGCTTCTTTTATGTCCATCGTCGAGGTTGGCGGACCGGGGTCTCGGCAAGGAAATCGGACAGGGAGGGCATCACCTCGATCTCCTCATCATCCCCAAGGCTTCATTCAGCTCCATCATTCTGTGGAGGTCGACACTACAATGACTGGCGTCCTGGGCACGCCGCCAGGACACCACCTGCCAAATTGAAGGTGCCAGGGTGCCATCACAGATGGGTGCCGAGTCGAACAAGCAGGTCGGGGACGCCATGGGTGGGACTGGACCGGGCTAAACGGCGTCCAACAGTGAGTGGGCTGAAAGGAGGGGGCCCTCTCGCTTCAGCGTGAATGCCCAGGTTGGGTGATCAGAGATGCGCGATGGTGACTGGTATTGGATTGGGCATGGTGATGGTGGGTGGGTTGCAATCATTGCGGTGGCAAGGGTAGTGGGCGAGTGCCGTTGAGAATTGATAACGTTCTGTGATGGAGAGAAAGGAAAGAGGGACTGATGAGTTGATTGAAAGTTGGACCTGCTGGATCCGGTCTAGCGTCCAGATGTAGAGGACCTACTCGCGCTTGCGGCTCAAGGGATATTTAGCCGCGCTATAGGCTCGACCCGCGGCATACAGGGCTGTCAGTCTTTCCATTGGTCGGTTCCTGAACCATAGGTGGGGCCACGCCAGCGGCATCCTGTCCGATTTGGGCAGGACGTCTACCTCGCACGCCGAATAAGCTTGCGCAGGGTGAGTCCAATATCCGAGTTTCAGCCTTGGCGTTCTCCCCCCGCATGACTCCCTCTCGCTGCCCATGTCCACGGCAGTCGAGGAATGGAATGGTGGGGAGTGGGGACAGGGGGGAATAGCTCCCAATCTCGTCAGTCGCTGGACAAACAGGTCTCGTGGCAATGCTTGTCATGGTCGCCTCTGCCGAAACTCAAGATCAAATCCAATTAACTTGTATTTTTTTTTCGTGTTCTCCTGGGTTGACACGGGCCACCCGACATTCCCGACGACGGTATATCAATTGAAGATGTTTATTACGATGATGATTGATAAGGGGCCCAGTAGAACCCCCACTTATGCAGCTCGGCAGTACTAAGAGGGAGAAATATTCACAGCAGCCAGTACCTGCCAAGATAGGTAGGTAGCTATTGTACGTAGCTAGCAAATGGAGATGCAGGTGTCTGTGAATTCAACCAAGTAAATCTGGGTTTGTTATGGTTGTTATGGGCAGGTGGTGTTTTGTCGCTGAAACCCTCACACAGATATTGGATGTGCATGGTACAGTAGTCCGACCCCCGGTGCCTATCCAACGCCGCTCATCCGATTTGCTGTCACACACAAAAATACCCGAAGCCGGTCATATCAGAGCTCTAATAATCAAAGGTGTCAAGCAAATAAGCAAAACCAGCCTGAAATCACCCGTCGCCATCCAATCGTCGTCCAAACTTCTCACACAGCTTTGTCGAATTGTTCCACCCCACACACGGCTCTGCAGGGGGATGGCGGTTTCGGACGGAGATTGGCAGGTCCTGGCATCTTATCTGCTGTGGCTTCTTCTGGCCCGCTCTTTTTTCGTGTCCAAACCTGACAATTAATTATTCCGTCCAATGCAAGGGAACAAGCTCAGCTTGCAGCTGCAGCCGCACCCGCAGCCGCACCCGCACTAGAAGTACACTCGCCTACAGCTGTGCCGGCATGTGAAGGATCGTCACTTAATTACCTATCTCCTTGCTTCTTTGTTTTCAAGTTGCGGGCCTCTCCGCTGCTTGGACTGACCCCTTTGCGCCGAGACATACCGAGGCATGAAGAACCAAGCCAAGCTTAACCTACAAAGTCCAGTTCCCGATCCTTTTAGTCCTTCAATATACGCCGCCCTTTGTATGCTCGGCCGTCTTTCCGGCTCTCAACCCGACCACACCCGACAAGGTCAAAAATTCCAAATGCAACCCAGTCCGTCTTTAATTCTGAAAAAAAAACCCGGCCCTCTACCCGTCCACTCCATCAGACCTCTCATGCAAAAGAACACACCCTGTAAC
>JARHUK010000499.1:0-16771 GCA_031001725.1 Pseudopyricularia javanii
ATTTCCTCCTCCCCCCTTCCCCAGCCCGGGAACCTGCAGCGACTGGTAGCCAGAGAAATAGTGGTTGTGTACCATGTGGCCAAGAGGATTACGAGCTTGCCTTGCTTTGGGGTTGCTAGCAATACCACCCTGGGCTGCGAGGTTGAATGGGGGACGCATACATACGAACGGGGTCTCGGTTCGCCCATAACCTCTAATTCTTCTTTTCCATGATTTTTCTTCACTTGATCATTCTCCTCTAATGAGGGTGACCATTTCCGCGACGTGTGGTTGCACCGTCACATCACATGATGGCAGTCCTCTGCCTCCTACCGTGGAACCAACAACCCAAGTCCGTAGCCTCGCACAGGTAGTAAGGATACGACCGAGGACCGGGGACGGCACGGCACACCTTTTTCGGGCAGTGATTGCTACTGTAGCCTTTGTTTTTTTTGTTCCGTATGTTTTCGCTGCATCCAATATAAAAATCCCACGTCCAGGTGACATGCGCCACTCCGACCCTTATTTTTTGTTTCTTTGGGTTTTTCTTTTCTGGAAGGGCAAGACGGAAAATTTACCTCGTCAATATGACGATAACGACAAAAGGGGAACAAGGGCTCAAGAGAGTGACATCCGTCAGCGGGGGGCAAAAACAACAACAACAAAAGATACTAACTTGCATTCCAAATAATTACCAATCCTTCTTTTTTGCTTATCCCGCTGAAACCACATCCAGGTTGCTGCCTACGCCGAGCTGCACGTACATCGCAGAAGAAAAAAAGCCATGCCCTGTACGGGAAGCCCGCAACCTGTCCAAGATAAACCTCCTATTGGCCGCTAGGTCGCATGTAAAGCGGATTGGTGAAGGGGGACGGGGACGGAGAGTTTTCGTTTGCCCATCTCACCAGGGGACCTGGAGTATGCGAGGATAAGACAAAGAAGCAACAGACTAAGAAGAAACATATACATAAGGGGTGATTTACGTATGCAGGGTGCATAAAAAAGCAAAAGCTCAAATGGGCGGTGAATGGTTATAACGCGTGAGAATATCACGGCCATGCTATACGACGTCTATCTCGGAGAACACGCACTTCTGTGACATGGCTGCATCGAGACCAATCGTCGCCTGTGTCATCTTTTCACGTCGTACTGCGTTGGAGGGGGTTTGCTAACGCATTTTGGGCCAAGAAGTAGCACCCTTTTGGAGGTTCGGGCTTCTTACTGCATTGGCGACGGAAAGCTAGGAGCGTGCGACTGCACACCCTCTTCGGTGCGGAAGTCAAGCGAGGCCTATCGAGCATCATCCGGGGACACGGCCTGAGCACTTTTCAACGCTTGATTTGTCTGGGCTTTTGCGGTTCAGGGCTCGCGATCTGCAGCCTGCTGATAACTGGGCGAGAAGGAATGTATAGGGGCGTTGATCTGAAAGCCCTACTTTTTTTTGGCTCATCAAAGTTCGTCCTACCGTGACGGTACCGGACCTAGCAACATCCCGAGATGATCTTGTTCGCACAGATCTGGCGCCAGGTATTGTTTGTAGGCCCGGGTAGTCCAATGAACAAGATATATATGTAGGTAGTGAGTGCGTGTCTGGCTATATCTGGTTCAAAAGGATCCGGAAGGCTGAAATGAGACATCGGAGACAAGACCCTCATTTCCTAGTGAATGGAAACACATAGCTGATGTGCTGCCCTTGCCGAGGATGACCATCCAAATAAATAGTACGGGAAGCTCATCGTATCAACGAAACCATAGTAAACGCTGCCTAAATAAGAAAAATCAAATTTCCACGTACTATACTCGGACAGTAAGTACATTAATTAGCAACTATTTCTTGGTCAAAAAGATAAGGAAAGTGAAAAAAACAACAAAAAAGTGCAGAAAACTGCCTCAGGGGATATCATATGCCACCACCCATCCAGCTAGGTACAACCAATTACAACACCACACCAAGTAACCATCCGCCATTACCACCTCCCCATCACTGTGTTTTCGCCTCGGCCCCGTTGACACCTTCGCCGGTCTGCCCGTGTGCCCGGCCCGCCAGGTCGCCACCCTCACCCCCAGCATCCCTATGGACCGCAGTGTCAGTCGCCCCGGCCGACACGGCAGCCTTGGCCGCCTCCGCCACCGTCTTCCTGTGCTGAGGGTGCATCCCGTCGAACGCGAGGCCGGGGATCGTGAAGCCGTACGACTGTGTCTTGCCCTGCCTGTCCGAATTGTCGATCTCGACGCGGATGCACACGTCCAGGCTGCCGTCGGCGCCTGTGCCATGGCCCGGGCCCGCGGCCCGATGCGTCGTGCCGCACCCGACCTCGCCCGCGCTGATTGGGTAGTGCCCGTCCTTGCCGGGGACGTTGGACTGGACCGAAGAGGCGGCCGAGGTGAGCGCGCTGGCGCCGGCGGACGATCCCGGGGGTGCAAGGTGAGTGCCGTTGGTGTTGCCGTTCGTGCTGTGGTTGCCGACGCCGCCTGCGCCCGAGGTGCCGTTCGCGGTCCCTGGGGGTGCGAGGTGCGTGGCCCCCGCCCCGGCGGAGAGGTGGTGGCCGCCATCGCCGTTGTTGGGCGAGTTCTCGGTTATGACGGCAAAGTTGCGGCTGGGCATCGTCACGTTGTTGTGTCCGGCCGTCTTGCTGGAATCGCCCGGGTCCTTATCGAACAGCTTCAGCAGCGTCTCGTCCGTGTCGCGGTTCAGATGGTGGATCTTGTTACGGCGGGCGAGCAGGTTCGCCACCGCTGCCGGCGGCGGCTTGTTGACGATGGCCGACGATATGATGTTGGGAATGTACCTGTGGTCGTTCTCGACCGGGACGCCGAGCTTCGGGTTGGAGTAGAAGCGGCCGAAAGCGGCGAGGTGAACATCGCCGCCCAAGATGGTGATTCGCACCGAGTGCTCGGCGCACACGCCCTGCAGCCGCTCGATGAGACTGTTGCGTTCCCGCTTGTGCGTCCGCGCTGTGTAGTGGTCATCCAGGTCGTCGAGTAGATCGACGCTGCCGTCAAAGTGGTTGAAGATCCCACCTCCAAACCCGAAGCGCCTGTTCAAGAACTTGATCGGTCCGATGAGGGGGCTGGAGAAGACATTCTCAAGCCAGGTGAGACGCGGATAGGCGATTGGAATTCCCAAGAGCAGTATCAAATGCCGAATAGACTGGCCCTGCTGCTTGGCTGCGCTCAGCTCATCCCGGAGCCGGTCGAAGATCAAGTCATACGTCTCTGGGTAGTTGATCTGGTGCCGTGTCCGCTCGGTGCGGGCGTCAATGCCAACAAAGGCCATCCGAGCACCAAGCCGCGCATACATGTTGTGCGAATGTTCGGCGACATAGGGCTACAGTGGCGCACCAAGTCAGTATTAATCCAGGCTCAAGTTTGGCGCAGGAGAATCGACATACCCCGGGCTTGTTTCCCACGATGTACTGCGACTCTGTCATGCGAGGCGCCACATATGTGTCCATGAGCTGATTAGGATCATGCGACTCCCCATCGGGTGTCATATCCACGGCGGCGACATCGGAAGTGTATGTTGATGCAGGCGGCGGCAGATGACTGTCAAAATCAAGTTAGTTTCTTTTCTTGTCAACGGCCGCCGGCAGCTTGAGAAAAAGCGCTGGCAATCTTGTCGTTATTTGAGGCAACTTACTGCTGGAACAACATGTAGTATTTGTGGGCCGTGCCGCCAATGCCCCTGAAGACATCGCATCTCATGAAATGGTCGGTGTAGGAGCCGAAGCCGTCAATAATCTAGGCCTAGTCAGCACGCTGCACATGAAGTTATACAGAGCGCACCGACTGAACATACATCATGGTCGTCCCAGATATTGAGCTGGGCAATCTGCCCATTGGCATTTGCAAAGGGGAACGTCGAGTACCTGTCAGTCAGTCGCACGATTAGCTTCACGGTCTCGAACTTCCACAGTCGTCGGAGCGAAGTACATGCCATCTAATGTAGTTCTTGAGGTAGTAGTCGTCGCACTCTTGGCGCAGGCTCTCGGGGTAGGGGTGGTCGCGGCGCTTCTTGGGATTCCCAATGGCGGTCCATTTTTGCAGGGGACCGTCGACGCGAATTCCGTCGTTGTAGATCTGGTCTCCGCCCCCAATCATGACGTGAAACGGCCTCTCCTCGTGTACGCGCAAGACGTCGTTCCACAGCGCCGGCCCGCTCCATGCGTCCTCGTCCGTTCCGACGCTGAAGCCGTTGCACGAGTGGAACATGAGGCGCATCGACTCGGTCGCGGCCGGGACGTGGAATATGCTCCTTTGCGGCTTGCTCTTGCTGAGGAAGCGCATCTCGGGCAGGTGGTACTCCCATCTGTTCTCGGCGTTCTCGACGGGGATGTCTAGGTCGAAGCGCCAAAAGGTATTGCGCGGGTCCGAGTAGAGACAGTACCCCGTGACAGGCGTGCCATCCTGCTCGACGTGGGCACCGGTGCCGTTTACAACGTGGCCGTGCGACAGCTCGCCATTGCCTACCGCCTCTGGCGCTGGCCCATTGGCTGTCTTTGTATGTGTGGCATTGACGTCCTGCGGCGGCGCGGTTGCAGCGACTTCAGTCTCTTGCCCGGCCGGAGCCACCCCATTAGGCGAGGCAATCCGAGGCCCAAGCTTGCGAATCAGCAGCGTCGGCGTGTACTTCTGAACCTTGCCCCCGCCCCTCGTCACCAGCAAAACACTGCCGAGCCAGCGACCAGCCTCCATGCGCCGGTAGTTGAGCAGCGGCCCGCACACGACGTCCTTGCCATCGCCCACAGGCTCGGGCCTGCTGTCGTACGCGTCCGGGTGGTCGGCGGTACCCATCTCCTTGCGCGCCTCAGCAGCGCCAATGACGATCGGGGTGAATTTGGTCTCGGGGTCCTTGCCGGTCGCGTTGCCATCAGCGGGGGCGGCGGCCTCGGCGGGGGTTATGCGCGTCTTGTTGAGGAAGGCAGCCAGCTCGGCCGAGTTGTCGTGACCCTCAGTGGGCTCGCGCGCTTTGGGGGCGGCGGACGAGGCAGAGGCGTGGGCGGCGGCGGCGTGGCGGGCAAACTTGGAGGACTCCTGGTGCCTCCAGCGGTTCTTGGACGCGTAGGGGTTCCTCTGCAGCTCCTCCTGCTCCTGCTCGTCGGCGACGGTCGCGGGCGCCTGTGGGTCCGCCATGGTCGCTGCGGCCGGAAGTGGTCAAGACGGAGGGGAATCCCTGTCGTAGATGGACAATGCGAATAATTGTTAGCAGATGGGATTGCTGTGGAAAGAAGAACGAAGTTGCAAAAAGAAAGGAGATCGGGCTGGCCAATCTCGCGCCCCAGAAACACAAAGGAT
Source organism: Pseudopyricularia javanii (assembly GCA_031001725.1). Lineage (NCBI taxonomy): Eukaryota > Fungi > Ascomycota > Sordariomycetes > Magnaporthales > Pyriculariaceae > Pseudopyricularia > Pseudopyricularia javanii. The sequence goes on from JARHUK010000499.1 coordinate 5,275, forward strand.
CTAGGTAGACAAGATGGTTGCGCAGCCCGCGACATTGGAGGATCGCAAGTACCGTGTTATGGTCCAAACCAGGGGTGGAGCTCCAAAAAGCTCCTGGATTCTGACGTACCTGCCCACCTAGGATGGCAGCTCCGAGTAAAGCTCGAAAAAAGCCGATTACTATAGAATTAGTTGACTCGACCCTGGCAGAAAGATGAGATGAATCTCGCCCTGTTTCTTGCACACACTTGATCAGTCGTAAACTATATCGACTTCAGGCCAATGCACAGCAGGAACGCGACGAGCAAAAAGAGGGAGCAGAGGGAACCGAGATGTGGATCAGCAAAGGACGGCAGCAAAAACATGACATTCCAAGACAGGGGAGATACGCTTATGGTCAGCTCGAAACTAAGTAAAGAATAGGAGCGGAGTGAGGACCCCCCCAAAAAAGCAAGGATCGGAATCTCGTACCACGCTAGGAGGCGTGGCCAAGGAAAGGTGATTTTCCCTGCCGAGGGACGGATTGGTGTTTCCAAGGCAAAACAACAAAAGGTCGACACCCAGATCATTGGCTGTCTTGGGTTTACTGAGAAGCGGTTATCGTGCGGTGCAATCACGTTTCGTAACGTCACGTACAAAGAAGACCATAATACCCTGCTCATGCGTTTGCAAACATTGCACACGAAGCAAAACCATGGCATTTGAATGATGCTTTTTACCCGCGGCAATAGGGCGGTTTGTACCAACAGTCTGGGTCATGGGATGAGCTGAAAGAGTGGCGGCGGCGATTCCAGACTCGACCAGACCAAGACCATCACTAGCACAAGGCGACCTGTTCCTTATGCATCTAGTCGCCTCGTGCTGTCTACACTGACAATTCATCCTCGTATGTTTGTGACATGGCATCAATCGAAGCAAGAAACCATCCTCATGTCTGGCGTAACAGCGTCATTCTTGGCCATACGTCAACTAACCGCAGTCCCGACATGGGTCTCACGCTAAATCGCGGTTAAGTCGGCATTGGTCTTGGCTTCGAGTTGCTTTTACATACTATACTGTATGTACTGTAGTGAATAATTAGCCAGCCCCTGGACGGATCTGATCTCTTCATGGTGGGGCCGACTGACATCACACACGCACAGCAGTTGTGTACTGACTGTACTGTGCATGCATCGCATCGTGGCACACACGACAGTACCACAGGTAAACACAAAGACATTTTGATCCGCCTAGTACTACAGTGAGATTTGAACACAACAAACCAATATTTCTTTTACATGAAGCTCCCCAACTGTTTATACATGTCAATGCTCCGCTCTTTGCTGTCAACAGACGGGCTGGTCTCAATTCTGCAATCCAAAGCACTCGTTCGCCAGGACCCGACCTCGTCACTTGGACGCCTGCTCGCTGGCCGGCGTCTCGGATATGTCAAAAGCCTTGTGAGGGTCCGCCAGCTCTATCGGTGCGTGCTTCTTGGCACCCGCCGCATTGTCGAATCCTAGACTCCGGCCAAAGTAGAAGCCGTACCCGGTGCCAGCCACCAGGCCGGTAAAATGCGTCATGGTATCAAGCTGGTTCCTCGGCTCCTTTCTCCTGATGAGGCGGGGAATGCCAGACCTCGCTCGCAACGCTGGTCCAGTAACAAATAGGTATGTCAGCGCAAGGAAAACATAACCGGGGACGACGGCGTAGTCCGGCAGCAGCCAGATGTGCATGTCGTCCGACCTGTGGATGGTAAAGTACGCCCCCAAAAGGCCAAAAACAACCCCGGAGGCACCCAGGCAGTTGAAGTCCATCTGCTTGAACACGAGGATGCGCGCCATCGACGCCGCTACCGAGGCCACACAAGCACTGCCAAAGTAGGTCGCGAGAAAGGCTCCACGGCCGATATCATCGTGGAGACGCGATCCGACAAGCCACAAGTAGAACATATTAGTCGCCAAGTGCAAAAAGATCTGGTGCGAGAACGCACTTCCGATGGTGGCGAACGAGTTGGGCAAAGCCGCCGCGAGGATGAACCGCTTGTTCATGATCCGCCAAGCCGGCGGGAAATGCCAAAGCATGTAGACCAGCACGTTTGCGCCTATGATCCCTGCAAGCGTGGCTGCTGCTGGGGGAATATCTGGCCAGATGCGGTATTCCGGGGGCGGCGGCTTGTAGACCGCGGCGAGCAGAAGCCCAACTGTGACGACAGCAACTGCCGTTAGAATGCTGGACCCGAAGCGTTCCCAGGGAGTCATATCAGGTGCTTCCTCAAGGCCGCTCATCGCGCGTTTGGTATACTCGCTCAGCCTCTCCTGGGACGCAAGATACTTTTCCTGCTCTGCCGGTGTCCACGTTCGTGCACTCTCCGGGATCGTAGCGAGCTTCGTGCCCGCAGGATTAGCCCTCGCCCACTCCTCATCCTCCAGCTGTTTTTGCCTGGCCCTTTCCTGCTCCGCAGCCTCTGTAATGGCCTTGTTGCGCGCACGGATTGCCTCCTGGACACCGACCCCGTACACGTCATCGCCCGGCCTTTCTCTAGCGATTTTGCGCTGCCAGAATTCTAGACTCCTCTCCTCGATGTCCAAGTGGGCCTCGGGGTCCTCCTGCTCCGCCTCGAGGTGCGCCTCCTGCTCGAGCCTGGCGAGCTCATCCTCGGCTTGTAGGCCGGCATTGATGACCTCGTCCACCGGCAGCGTCTTGCGCAAGTATGCAAGTGCCGCGTCAATGTGTTTTTGTTGATAGCCCGCCAGGTTCACCGCCAGTGTCGGGTCCCCTAGGGTGCCGGCCACCCGGCGACCATGTAGGATGCGTAGGAGTTTGTTCGCCTTTGCTGCATCAATACCAGAGCCTAGAATAGCAAACACCTCTTTCGGAGACAGATCGCCCTTCTTGCTGAACGGAAGTCCGTCCTTGTCGGTGTACGTCGGTGGGATTTCGACGTAGTGCACTATGACCCTGTTGAACTCTCGGACAACCTTGTCAGAGTACATAGATATGTAACGTGCGCTGGACGAGGTTTCCATCGGCGATCGTGTGTTTCGGTGGGTAGAAAGGCGCAGGGCCGACTGTCGCAGCTTTGAGGCGAGTGACGGGCTACCCGAGGGCCAGCCTGTCGGGGTCGGGCATGTTGATCGATGACGCCTGGCGGCCTTTACAAGGCATGATTGTGGGAGAGCTCTTGGGATGGGGCTCGAAGAGGCGGCCTGCACACCCAGACATAGAAGGCCCGGCCGGGGGAGGACCAGGCAGAGCGAATAAAATTGGCTCATTGGCTGAGTAGGGACGCTATGCGCGCTCCGGGATTTATATTGACATCTTCTATAGACAAACAATTGCGGTGGTGACGGCAGGCTTCGTTCGGCTGTCTGCACAGTGGAAGCTAAGGTGGTCGACTCCGTCTTGCGAAAACTTTTGGCGTGGTTCGTTATTCAGGCGCGCACAGTGAGAGACGGTCGCACTAACACTGGCTAGACTGCCCCACCAAAAATGGATATTGTAGCTACTGGTTCACCAACTCTCTGGATATCAAACTTCATGTCTAGGCAGCTATTGCTTCGTATGCACTCGGAACCCAGTGCCCGTCGCAGAGTTTTTTTAATCGCACGAGGAACTTACAGTGGGCTCTGTTTCTTTCGACCCGAAACTCCCAATACAAAACCAACCATCAACTCCCAGAACAGGGTCATCCAACTCACTACCCCCCATGTCATCCGAAGCCCTGCCCATAGCACCAGCCCGCTTTGCGGAGGCCATCAAGGAACTTTCTCTGGCTAGCCTTCACCTCAAGGTGCTGGAGATCCGCAACTCAATCGCACATCTAGAGTACTCCAACGAGCAGCTGAGGCCGTTCGCAGAGGGCAAGGAGGCAGTGCATGGAGAAGGCACCGCACAACCAGATCAGGACTGTATCGACGCCATCAAGGAGAACGAGGGCGTCATCGAGCGCATGCGGGAACGCATCAGGCTCGTGCGCGTCGAGGTCGAAGACATCCGCGGTGGCAGCTGGACCGAGTTTGAAAGCGCCGAGGAGAGGGGCGAGCAGGCCGCGGAAGGCGCCGAAGCCGCAAGCGGTGCTCCTTCAACAACAAACGGCGTCACCCAACCTCCAGCCAACGGCACCACCAGCGATCAGTTCAATGGGCTTTCTGAGGCTTGGCGGGACGGGACAATCCAGATGGGCACGATCAGGAATGGACAGTTGCACATGGACACTCCACCGGCGCCAGCAAGCTCGGGAGGAGGCAGGTTGACGGACGAGCAGCTACGTGCAGCGTTGGAGGAGAGGATGCGAGAGGCTGAGCAGGACCAGAACGATGACGATGGCGGTCTACATCTCTAAGAATTGGCTCGAGACGACCGGGGCCTGCACGTGAAAATAGGCATTAATTACTATTGATACCCTACTAAAAAGGAGGGATCGGAAAGGCAATGAGTCCGTTTGAGGGCCGGAGAACGCCTATCAATAATTGTTGACCAGAGCCACGTAGGGTCAGTGAGTAGGAATACAGGAGTGGACGTTAAAGACGGCTGCACGCTAGACGCCCCAAGAGTCAATCCACGTGACCTGCAGGCCCAGCTACCGAACCAGCTACCCACCTCACCCAGGTCAAAGCTCCGCTCACCAGAGCTCCCGCGACCGACAAGGCTACCGCTGTGTACGCAATTAGACAGACAGCCAACGCCAGTCCTGGCCATTCCCATCCAACGACCAGCACCACAACACCCCGCCGAACTCACCATCAAACTCTGCAAAACGCTCCATCTATCCATAAAGAAGCGGAAACAAGCAGTGCAATATTCGGAGATCCAGATAGTCAAGATGCCCGGTTTTGACTTCTCCAACGTCAACCGCAACAATGCGTTGCATGCCCGCGGAGTGCCGCTCCCCAAGGCCACCAGCACGGGTACCACAATCGTTGGGTGCATCTTCGACGGCGGTGTTGTGGTGAGTGACATGACATCCTAATCTCAACATTTCAGCATTTCCTCGGAAACAAGCTGACTTGCTCCCTTGCAAAACTAGATCGCCGCCGACACCCGAGCGACGAGTGGACCCATTGTCGCCGACAAGAACTGCGAGAAGCTGCATTACATCTCGCCTCAGATCTGGTGTGCTGGAGCCGGCACAGCAGCCGATACTGAATTCACAACAGCCATCATCTCCTCCCAGCTGGAGCTACACTCACTATCAACGGGTCGCAAACCTCGCGTTGTGACGTGCATGACCATGCTCAAGCAACACCTTTTCCAATACCAAGGCCACATCGGCGCGTACCTCGTCGTTGCCGGTGTCGACCCCACAGGAACACATCTGTTCACCGTCCACGCGCACGGAAGCACCGACAAGCTTCCATACGTCACCATGGGCTCGGGATCGCTGGCCGCCATGTCAGTCTTTGAGACGCAGTGGCAGAGCAAGCTTGACGAGGCTCAGGCCATCAAGCTGTGCAGTGATGCTATCCAGGCCGGTATCTGGAACGATTTGGGTTCGGGAAGCAACGTCGATGTGGCCGTTATCACGGCCGAGAAGACGAGACTGCTGCGGAACTACATCAAGCCGAACGAGAAGAGCCAGAAGCTGCAGAGCTACAAGTTCGCTCGGGGCACTACGGCTGTGCTCAAGGACAAGATCGTCAAGAAGGATGAGCTTAGGAACCTCATCAGCGTCGCCGAGGTACCTGTATCGGGCGAGAGCATGGACGTCGACTCATGAGAACTCGATGGTTCAACGAGGGAGTTGGGTTGATAAACGGCAAGCATTGGGTAGCTTGGCAGACTGTAGTCATTAGAACTGCAACGGTATCATGATGAACGAGGCTACCATGGAGTAGGATCGACGAGAATATGAGGATGGCCATCATCGCTACCCATTGGTCCGTGATGATACCTTTTACATGTTACTTTTATTGTATCCATGCTGTGATGGCGAAAACGAAATAGATGCTATCCCCCAGCCTTCTAAAGATATCGACCAAATAAATGACTGAGCATGGAGGTTGCTCTGACTGAATGTCAACTCTCCGACAGTCCCAACTCTAGGCAGCTTCAGGACCCACATCTAATGACAAGGATAAAACGGGCCCACTAAAAATCGCGTTGACTTCGTTCCTACTCTCCAGCTTCACTTCTCCCAGCGGCAGCTAAGAAAGTAAACGCGGTGCAGCGCATAAAACAAACTTCGGCGAGTGTTTTCGCAAAAGCTACCCAATATCTGTCTTTCTTGCCAGCAAACTCACTTCGTGCGAGGGCTAGTAATTAGTTAACGGACGCGCGTTTGCTGAGCGCTGATCACTTGCCCTTCGGTGCCTGTAGCTGGACAAGGCAAAGAAAAAAAAACCAACCCCCCAGAGACCTCGCCTTTCTATCACGTCAATCTGCACAAACGGGCTTTTTTCAAACCCATCTCGACGAAGCGACCTCCGAATCCCGCTCGCGTCAACTCCAGCGGTGTGGAAACCCCAATGCGACGGACCGGCGGTTTGTGAGACGTTGGTCTACTCCACCAAGAGGCGACTATCTTGCAACAGTCATGGCGTTCAGCTTTGGCAACGCGTCAAATGCCCTGACAGGCGCTTCCCCGGGAGCCGGGTCGGGGCCGACGGCTGGCGCTCCGGGTTCGACGACTCAAGGACCCGATCTCGAGCTCATACAGACAGAAAACCTCGGCTTTCTCTCACTAGCTGGTGATGCCAAACTCCAGCTCACAGCCAAATGGACAGAGTCACCCGCGCCGACCGCTTCGCTCATCAGTATCGCCTCGAAAAAGGGCTTGGTGGCCGCGGCTGGCCCGGACGCCGTTCACATCGCGACAACAAATTCCGTACGAGAGGCCTTCAAGACGGCGAAGGTTGGCGACACCGAGGTGCGAAAATTCGAACCACAGGCAAAACTCCCGCTGCCGATGAGGATATCACAACTGGCATTCACGTCCGATGAGCAATACCTCGTCATTTCTGCCGAGAGTGGTGGCGGACTAGCAGTATACGATGTTCAGTCCGTATCGCAAGGGTCGACGCAGCCCGCGATGGAAATATCTACCAGCGGGGAGTCGCTGCGGACTCTTCTTCCGAACCCCAACCCAGACATGGCCGAGCTCATTCTGGCTGTCACAGACAAAGGCAACTTGCTTGTCGCCAATCTGAAGCAGCGCGGCTTGGTTTCTGGCGCCAACGGGCCCGTCATGAAGGCGGGCGTGTCAAGTGCAGCTTGGAGTACCAAAGGCAAACAGCTGGTGGCAGGCCTTGCCGATGGGACGCTTGAACAGTTGACCCCGGACGGCATTACCAAGGCAAATATACCAAAACCCAATGGCCTTAACAACCACCACGGTAAGTCTAATAACGATGACCGTTGTCCGGGTTGACGACCAGCACATAACATGAAGCTAACTAAAACCCATAGTTTCTTCCGTCGCATGGCTTGAAAACAACGTATTTCTAGTCGTACACAACTTGACAAATGGCGATGGTCCTACTTCGACCTACCACGTCATCACAAGGCACCAGGAGAAAGGAAGCCCGGCGAGCTATATATTACAGAAGCTGACGGACCCTGTCGAGCCGTTTGGCTCCGACAAGAAGCCTCATCACACAATTTTGAGACTCAAGGACTTCCCGCCTGACCTTCAAGATTTGCTCCTTGTATCATCCACCTGCAGAGAGGCCATCGGACTCCTGACAAGATCAAAAGCACCGCTCACCAACTCTGTCTCTGCCGACAAGATCACGAACGTCTTTACGACCACAGAATTCGCCGATGACTCAAAACGAGCAGAACTGCCAATGGGCGAAGATTATATGGACACCTTTCCTGTGGGCACCGCGCTTGACCTATCCAGCAAAGACAAGGTGTACAAGCCGATTCCGACAGATGAGATGGACGAGTCTCCCGGACCCCTTCCAGGTTTGTGGGCACTCAATAACGAGGGTGTACTGTCGGTCTGGTGGATTGTGTATAATGAATCTATCAGGCAAGGAACCACATACCCCGGAATTGCAGCAGCGCAAAGTACGAACGCTATGGTAGCCGGAAATTCTGCTCCTGCCGCTGCCTCTACGCCAACAACAAGTACGTTTGGGGCACCGTCAACACCCAGTCTTGGCTTTGGAGGTACCTCGGCGCTCGGAGCAAAGCCATCCCCATGGGGCTCATCCACAGCTGCCACTCCCGCTGCGGGCTCGGCTTTTGGTCAGCCTGCTTTTGGTAGTGGCGCGGGAGGGGCCGGGAAACCCGCCTTTGGAGCGCCGGCATTCGGCTCTGTCACAGCGCTTGGAAGCGCATCTGCAACCCCTGCTTTCGGCCAATCCTCAATGATTGGTGGGGGCTTGGGGGCCAAGGCGTCTCCGTGGGCTACCGGGGGCACCACCACAAGCGCAGCCCCGGCCTTTGGACAGCCTGGAGGTGGCTCTGGGGGATCTGGTGGTGTTTTTGGCAGTAAGGTATTCGGCTCCGGGACTACCGGAGCGGCATCTCCCTTCGGGGCGGTCTCTGGGGGGACGAACAAGGCCTTCGGCAGTGGAACTACCTCTTCCGCCCCCACGGGCGGTGGATTCGCGTCTTTCGCCAATAAGGGAGGGTTTGGCTCGCTTGCTGGCAGCAGCGATAATAACAGCGGCAGCATTTTTGGGTCAGGCAAACCACTGGGTGGCGGCAGCGATGACAGCGGTGGCAGCATATTTGGGTCGGGCAAACCATCGGGATCGTTTGCGACGACGGGCACGGGATCGTCGTCGCTTGCATCCACACCCTTTGTGCTTGGTACAACTTTCAAAGCTGACCCGAAGACTGCGGATGATAACGAAAAGCCGTCTACCTCTGGCGGCGGCTCACTGTTTGGCTCTGGATTCGGCCTGTCACTTGGAGACACAGCCAAGGCATCAAATGTTAAGAGCTCGGATGTCATGGAGAGCAAAGATGATGACATGGAAACTGAGACCCCGGCCGCCGTTGAGAAGCCTACTAGCATATTTGCTGCATCCGCATCTGGGTCATCAGTTTTTGGCGCCCCAACCATGTCCGGGGCCCAGAGCGACAAGCCCAATCCCTTCGGGGCACTTTCTGACAAGGGAAAGCCTGCCGCAACTGCTGCTGCTGAGAAGCCCAACCCATTTGCGAGTGCCGGGGCTACACCCAGCCTGTTTGGTTCTGCTGGAGGTTCTTTCGGGTCACTTAAGAAGCCCGATGCGCCAACAGAGTCCATATTTGCCAAGGCCAGCACAACTCCCGCCGCAGCAGAGAAGAAGAATCTGTTCGGAAACAGCACGACTCCCGCCACAGAGAAGAAAAACCCGTTCGGAAATTTTGGAGCATCAACTACCCCGATGAGTTCGCCAGCACCCAGCAAGCTTTTCGGTAATACATCGACGAACGGCAGTATTTTCGGTAACGCAAAGCCAGTAACGGGCGGCTCGGGCGGCATCTTTGGTGCGCCGTCACTCTTCTCAAGCAAAAAGGATGCGGCGCCGTCGACTCCGGAGAAGAATGGCGTTGAGGCCAACGTGCCGTTACCACCTGAATCAACCAGTAAGACGACCTTCACGCTGTCCGAATCTTCGGAATCGTCTACTGCATCGTCTCAGACATTCGAACGCACGGCACCATCGTCTCCCAAGCGCGAGGTTACTGACTTTGCCCCTTTGTCCGTAGAACCTTTGAGCAGCGAAAAATCAGTTGTGACCGACGATGCACCACTACCACCGGATCCGGTCAAGGAGAAATCCAAGTACAACATGGCGGATATGAAACTGCCTCAGGGAGTTGCGTCTGCGGACAACGAAAAGCCGAAAACAGCGGCCCCAAGCTCGATATTCTCGAGCTCACTGCCCAAGTTCTCTGTACAGGATGAGGGAGCCTCTGAGCAGCCAGTGCCAAGCAGCGGTGATGAAGGCGAGCTTTCAGAAGACGACCAAGGCAGTCCTCAGTCAGGAGAGGAAGAGGAAGACGACCGAGGGTCTGCTCCAGATAGCGAGGGTAGTGGGGTCGATGTAGCCAAAGACCTAAGTCCTCCGGGCTACACTCCTCAAAGTTCATTCGGCAAGGGCACGACTGGTTTGTTCTCGCACACCCCGGCCGACGACCCGCGGCCAGGATCTCGTCTTCTGTTTGGCGAGATGGGCCGCAATGCCCCTATCCTACCACAGCCCGTAAACACGAGCCCTAGGTCCCCGAGTCCAGTGCGCGGTGCTGTGCCACCCAGAGTGTTGAGGGCCGAACCTTCCCGTTCAGTCAGCGCCCCTGGCATGGCGTCTTCGATTTTGGGTAGGAACAAGACCTCTTTTGGGCTCAGCGGTGCAACCCGTCAGCAGCCTGCCCGTCACATACCAGATCCAAATGTGGAGGAGCAGAGGAGGTCCCAGGCCAGGAGGGAGGCGGAAGAGGCGCAGGTTCTCTCCGATCCCGAAGACGACTGGACGCAAGAACTCTTGAATGCCCCGCCGCAACCAACGCTGGAGCTTGCCGAGTTCTTGCCCAACGTGGGAGGTGCTTCCGAGGCCGGAAGGACTATTCCTGCCCAGGCAGAGGCGTTGTACAGGGACATCAGCCGCATGGTGGACACGCTTGGCCTGAATGCTCGCCACCTGAAGGAGTACATCCTTGGCCACGCGGGCAAGCTTCGTGAGCCGGGCGAACCACGCAAGACCAGTGAAGACCTGGAGATTCCAGATGACTGGATTCTCTGCGATGCCGACGATATAGGAAGCATCTTGGACCAGGAGCTGCGCGTAGAGCTTGAGGCTGGCCGCGTCAAGGATGCGGAAGAAGTCCTCGACGCCTGCCAGGAGCTCAGCAGGGGGTTGACCCGGCTTCGGATCAAGGAAATGGACATCAAAAAGACCATCATGTCTCGTCTCGACCCCAGCCAGGCCGACGCGCTGCGGTCGCTCCCACTCAGCGCTGAGCAAGCTGCGCAGCAGGCCGACTTGCGGAAGCAGTTTACAAACTTCTCTAAGCTTCTGGCCGAGGCCGAGGAGTCGCTCACCATGTTGCGCGCCAAGATCGCGACGGCCGGCGGGCACGACGGCCGGAGGACCGGGGTGGTCGGCGGTGCCAACTCAGGCGCCACCGGGGTGCCGACGGTCGAGGCCGTCATGCGTACCATCACCAAGATGACGAGCATGGCCGAGAAACGCAGCGGCGACGTCGATGTGCTGGAGAACCAGCTGCGCAAGCTCCGGCTGCAGCAGGGGCCCGGCGGCGCCAACGGCAGCCGCGAAAGCTCGCCGTTCACGACGCCTCAGAAGCAGCAGAACCGGCTGTCGCGGTCCATATTCAGCCCCGGGGCGTCGGCGCTGATGGGCGCCTCGATGGCGTTGACGTCGTCGGTCGCGTCGTACAACCACAGCCCCGCGCGGTCAGGGACCAACGGCACGCCGCGCAAGAAGCTGAGCGGCTACGGCGACGAGGAGAAGCGGGAGATCCGCGATCGGCTGCAGAAGCGCACCTCGGCCATCGCCAAGCTCAGGGAGAGCATCGGGAAGGCAGGTCCGAACGTGTGGCGGTTGACTGATGAGGAATAAGGGGGCAACATTTGGGG
>JARHUK010000500.1:0-20005 GCA_031001725.1 Pseudopyricularia javanii
CTCTAATAGATTAGTCCTGGGCTTGCTTCTCTAAGTGCAGTTTTCTTTTCTTGTCAATTCAGGAATACTCAACGATATAGTGTCGAAAAGGCCTGATAATTAACCCGAATCTGTAGGAACGGATTTCTCACAGGCTTTCCCTTCATGACAGCCATTATCAACATACCACAACGACTGCAAAGGGTCAACTCTATGAGTGCAATCGACGCCGGTATCCGCATGCTGCCTCTACTTCTGCTTTCTCCAGTCGCCAGCGCTCTGTCTGGACTTCTGGTTACGAAGCTTCAGGTGCCTCCTTTTTATGTCCTATTGCTAGGTGGGATTCTTCAAACCATCGGAGTGGGCCTGTTCAGCTCCCTTGATGATTCTGATCTACACGTCCCGGCCGTAAAATACGGCTACCAAGTAGTAATGAGTCTCGGCTTTGGGTTCAATCTAACCACAATCTTGATGATGGCAACCATTGTGGTGTCGGAGAAAGATCTCGGTTAGTACCAAACTGCTCTTAGGTGCTTCGAGTGTCATCGACAAACCTGGCTAACTTGAGTACCTGAAGCCGTGACAATGGGCGCAGTCACACAGGTACGGGTCCTTGGTGGCACAATCGGGCTCGCCATCGCAGCTGCGCTCTTGATCGGCCATATCAAGAGCGAAGCTGCCAAGTTCTTGACGCCAACAGAATTGGCAAGCGTTCTGTCCTCTTCGGGTAACATCAACTCATTATCCATCCAGAAGCAGGTGGAAACACAAATGGTCTTTGCGGCAGCATACTCGCAGGAGATGAGGGTAATTTTGTACTTTTCTGTGGCAGCTTTCCTATCGATATTTCTCCTCTTCGAAAAGAAACCCCGGCAGGCGGTTGCAGGAAGCAAACCTGACGCCTGAGCCTTCTCGGCCTTCTCAGGGGTGAAATTGCCCTGCGCAGTCACTGGAGTGCACGGAGTGAAGAATAGCAATTTGCTGATTAGCATAGTATCCATTGTAACTGGGGAAAACTTTAGTGTAGTCTATTTGTATGCGTCAAGATTTCTAACAACCCTTTTACTCTGACCCGACTCTAGCAGAGCCTGCAATACCTTGAGGCCATCCTGGGCCTTGCCGGGCGCCTGAAGAGGATGCGCATTACCGTTAGGCAAGCTGTCATAAAAGACTTCGATCTCTGGCATCACAGCATTGTTATAGACAAATTCATCGATTTGTTCAACTAGCTTGCCCGAGACCGATTTAGCAGTGATGACAACCTCGACTGGCGTCCAGATCACGCTGCTGCCGTGGTAACAACCTCAATCTCCAGACCCGACTTGAACCAAGTTCCGTAGAAGATACTGATAGCACCAGCCCTGCCTAAAGATGTTAATGCAATAGCCTAGACTGTGTCAATCGGGACGAGATATTGCTGGACAAGCGCTGTGTACGGTAGGTAGATACCCTAGCTAAGCCTCGGTAATACTTAAGTAATACCTTGGGGATGGTCTGCGGAATGTGTGGGTTGCATCTGGGTCCACTGCGGAGATAGGGACCTCGCCGGCCAGTTGGCTTAAAGTACAGTTCTAACGAAGAGCCGAGCGCCCGTCCAAGCAAGGAGAGTCACGGAGCTTACCTTGGTGACGGAAATAAACAGGTGCGGAAAAAGCCGATATCAGAATCCGAGCCGCGGTTCGACCCACCATCAGCCTATCAGCCCATCTCATCAAGAGATAGTAGAAGTTAGACCGACTTTGTCTTTGAAGGTCACATCCTTTTAAAGACTCGCTGCTTGACGATTCCCACCGATCGCCTGTTTACTACAGCATCCTTATCAAGAGAGAAGAACCCCCTGGCATACATTATTTTCGGCAACAATTCTGCATCTACCGGAACCCCACTTGCCTTCGAACATGGCGTCCCGGATCCTCCACATACAAGAGCCGCCATATGGCAACCCGGATAAGCAAGCCGGCGGCTTCGTGCATCCGGACCAGCTCCGCACGGCCTTTGCTCTGGAAATGTCAAGAATGTACAGGAACGAGGTACCTTTATATGGCGACCTCATCCGCATTGTTCAATCTGTCAACAAGAACGTCTTGGAAACTAGCTCCATCACCAGCCCAGACAACCTGCAGCGCCTGACCCTGGAGCGACATGGCGCCATCAGGCTGGGCAAGCCAGAGGAGCTCCGCACTGTCGCCCGCATCTTTGCCGTGCTCGGCATGCAGCCGGTTGGATATTATGACCTCTCTGCTGCCGGCCTGCCCATGCACGCCACATGCTTCAGACCTGTGACTGCCGACTCGCTGGCCGCAAACCCCTTCCGCGTCTTCACTACGCTCCTCCGGCCTGACCTGATCCGCTCAAAGTTGGCCCAGGCCCTGGCAGAGCAGATTCTGTCTGCCCGCTCCATTTTCACCAACGAGCTTCTGCAGATGCTCAACGTCGCCGAGGACCAGCACGGCCTGCACCCGGAGCAGGCAGGCGTCTTCATCCGTGAGGCGCTCAAAACCTTCAGCTGGGCGCCGGTGGCCGCGGCGACTGCGGCACAGTACCAGATTCTCAAGGAGCAGCACCCCATACTCGCCGACATTGTCTGCTTCAGGACGGCGCACATCAACCACCTTACGCCGCGGACGCTAGACATCGCCGCGGCGCAGACGGCAATGCGAGAGGAGGGTATGGATGTCAAGGATAGCATTGAGGGACCCCCCGCGCGCCACTGGCCCATCCTCCTGCGGCAGACCAGCTTTCTTGCGCTTGAGGAGCCCATCAAGTTCAGGAACGGAGGCGAAAGAGACATCGAGGACGTAACTGATCCCTCACTTGTCCGAGGGTCCCATAAAGCTCGCTTTGGCGAAATAGAGGAGCGTGGTGCGGCCGTCACGCCGGCAGGACGGCGTCTCTACGACAAGCTACTAGAGACGGCAATGGAGGAGTCGGCGGGCAAGAGCCGAGAGGCTGCAGATGCCATTACACAGTCGGTTTTCAAGCAGTTTCCGGACGACTGGGCCCAGCTTCGTGCGCAGGGGTTGGTATACTGCGAGTACGAGTGCACTGGGAAACCTGTTCCGGACACGGTCACGTTTGACGGTGAAGATAAGGCGTCAGTCGTTGAAAAGCTGTTGACCGAGGGGCTTTTGGTGACGAAACCAATCACATACGAGGACTTTCTGCCATTCTCTGCGGCCGGCATCTTTCAGTCCAATCTTGGAGGTGGATCCAGTCAAAAGAATGACAGCCTGCCTATCATCAAAAGCTCGCCAAAACAATCCCAGATGGAAAAGGCGCTAGGAATGAGTATCACAGATCCGGACACTTTGTACGCCAGGGCGGAACAATCCAGCCTGGAATCTTCCCTGGCGAGGCTAGCTATAGGCTTTTAATGCAGAGATAATGAATTATTACCCATTTCTTGGATACCAAAACTACACACTTGGTCTGGAATATTACATGAACCGTTACAGCCTCGATTTCATTGGATTGCTCAATTCTGATTCTCCAACCAAAGGAACATTTGCCAACGCTCTTGGCCCCTTGGAGCCCATCATCAAAGAATTAACCGGCTGTTCCGTGCCCTCACACTTTCTCCATCGCCACTTTTGGACGGCCGGACGAGAGAGGTTAACCGCCTCCATGATGTCCACAACCCAGTTGCCAATGTTTGGGAGGTACTTGAAAGCATGACCGCTTCCACCTGTTGCGACCATCAGCCCTGCGGTCTGCGGTACGTGATCGATGACGAAGTGGTTATCGTATGTGTCCGTGTACCAGCAGATCCGGCTCTTGCTGATCTTGATTCCTTCCTCGGCCAGCTCCGGCAGATAATCGCCGAGGAACTTGGTGATGACCTGGTGTGCCTGCCGGGGCAGTCCCGTCAGCGTGTCGCCAATCGGTTGTTGGCCATCGCGGTGAGCCGGCGACCATCTGGTGACCGGCGTACTCCGCTCCTTGCCGTCGCCCTGCCTCAGCGGGTTCGTGTACTTGGTACCCCGGTACCCTATCTTGAGCCAGCCATTCTCGTCAATGGGGAAACCATACAGGCCGCCTTCAGCGCCATTGCGCATGTTCCAGGTCCAGGTGGGGAAGTTCTCGGGGAGCAGCCGAGTCCACAGCGGCGAGTCCCGCGGGATCTTGAGCAGGACAACGCTGCCGGCGGTGGCCTCGCACAGGCCGTCGAGCTCAGGGAGGAGCACAGGCGTCCAGCCGCCGCAGGCCAAGACCGTCATTGCCGCCGCGTGCGTCTTGCCGTCGCGCGTCCTGACGCCCACCACCCTGCGATTGCTGCCGCTGCCGCCGTCGTAGCAGAGCGACTCGAGGTGACCCTTCTCCGGGCCCAAAATGAACTTGACCCCGAGCAGCTTGGCCTTGTGCAGCGCAAAGCGGCAAGCCTTGTCGGCGATGGCCATGCCGCCAGTGGTGTCCAGGACGCCCACGTCCGGCCGTCCCCGTCGCTCCCTGCCGCGGAAGGGATCCATGGCAAATGCCATGCCCATGGCCGAAGCGATTTGCCAGTGCCTCTGATCCGTCGTGTCCAGCATTTTGTCGTGTTGGCCGGCCGCCTCCATCCCCCTGATACAAGCCTCCTCCCAGGCCGGCAGCCTGTCGTCGGTGGAGAGTGAGACGTTGCCGTTGGCGACGAAGACGCGATCCTTGTCGCCGCTCATGCCGGGAGGGACAGTGACGCCGGCGGAAAGCTCCTGGTTCCAGGCCTCCCACCCAGCGATCGCCTCGGCCGAGAGGTCTTGATACTCGGTCTGGCCGCCGTAGGCCGATCTGATGATCTTGTTCATGTCGGCTGAGGCACCGTCGGCGCCGGCCAGGTACGAGTAGCCCAGCTTGTCGGACGGCTGCCGGTCGAGAACGGTGACGTCACGGTAGCCGCGGCGGGCGAGGTGTAGGGCGGTGCTGAGTCCAAAGATGCCGCTGCCGACAATGACCACGGGATCGTCCCGCTGGGGCGCCAAGTGTGCCATTGTCAGGGTGTATGAGCTTGCTGGCGATTTGTTGTTCTTATTTTTTGTATCTTCTCCTCTCTTCTTTTCTTGAGATCTTGCATGACAGTTCTTTGCTCTGCCAAGGAAAACGAAGAAATTCCAACTCAACAATATACTAATATGTCAGTCTCGCAATACTCACGCTAGCGGTGTTCCGTGGAGTATAGAGGTGGGTATAGCGTGTTAAGCGGGGATCAACAAGGCTCCGATACCAAGTCCAGGGTATCCTGGGAGAGGGGGAATTGCCTCCACTATCCAAGGCATATACTCCATTTCGGATTCTCCCGAGCTCGACTTACACGTACGCGCGTTATCTTGTGTGGCCCCGGATCCTATCTCATAATTGCCAAAAACGAATCAAACTCTGGGGGAGGTTGGGGTCATTCGTCCTATCTGCGAGGCGGTGGGTTGTTTATCTCCAGACTAGTACGGGGGTGCGGACAGCGGTTGATATGTCGCGATATTGAGGATCAATGTTGTCAGCGATTGTCTTTGGCCGACATTCCATTAATTACACATGACAATCCCCGACTTTATGGGTCATGGGTGTCTGGGGTTTCTCTCATCTCTAGTTAATTGCTACACCAGACGAGACGTTTCTCGGGGCTGCTCCCGAATAACACAGCTGGCTGCTTGCTTTTCAACGCCAGTGCTCTGTCTACAGTACCGTACCCTTCATCATGGGTATCAAAGAGATATTTACCGAGTCCACCGTGGCTCGGTATGCGAGGGATATGCGGGCTGCTCCCCGAGAGGTCATCCTCAGCCCTAAAATGCTTCTCTCGGCGGCTTTGTATGCCTCGAGTGGAATTCCCATCAGTGAGCAACATTTCGGAATATACATACTCCTTCCCATCATGACTTTTATGCAGTCGACTGACGCATCGCCTTTGGCTCTCCGTTGCAGCCTGGGACCAGGGCTCGTCCTCCGTCCTGACAAACCTCCCCGGTTTCCAGGAGCACTTTCAGATCAGTTCTGGCAGGGACGCCGACACAATCCGCAACTTCGTCTCACTTGTCTACATCGGATGCGGTGTCGGCTCCGCTCTCTCTTTCCTCATCAATGACCGCATCGGTCGCCTCTGGTCCTACAGGCTTTACATGCTCATTTGGGTGGTCGGCCAGCTCATAGCCACCTTTGCGCCCAATCTCAACGCTCTTTACGCGGCCCGCATCGTCTGCGGTCTCGGGATTGGACCCCTGACCGTGCTGGGGACCATGTCCATCGTCGAGATAGCGCCCACCGCCATGCGCGGCCTACTCGCCTCGTGGTTCAGCGTCGTCATGCTGCTGTCACTCTTCCTTTCCACGTTTTCCGTCTATGGCGTCTACGAGCACATGGCCACCAGCCGCCTGCAGTATCAGGTCGTCTGGTTCGCGCCGTGCGTCTTCGTCGCGGCCTGCGTCGCCTGCAGCTTCTTCCTCTGCGAGTCGCCGCGGTGGCTGTTCCTCGTCGGCCGGGAAGAGGAAGGCGTGCGGACGCTCGAGCAGCTCCGTGGCCTGCCCGCTGATCACCCTATCGTTCACGCCGAGATTACCGAGGTCCGGGAGTCCATCGCCAAGGAGATCAGCGAGTACGGTGGAACCGCCGGCGCCTTGCCTAGCTTCGGGTCCATCCTACGGGAGGCCTTTACCGTCCCCGCCAACCTGCGCCGCATCCAGCAGTCTCTGATCTCCTATGGGCTCGCGCAGCTCTCCGGGGCGAACTCGGTCACGTCGTATCTCGTCCCTATCCTCACGCTGATGGGAGTCGGTGGCGACACGTCCCGCAGCCTCTTCCTCAGCGGCATGTACAGCATGGCCAAGTTCTTCTTCTGCCTGATCGCTTCGTTCTTCTTCATTGACGCTCTTGGACGTCGCAAGTCGCTTTTTGTCGGAATCACAGTCCAAATGCTTTCCGACATTTATCTCGGCGTCTATATCAAGTACAAGCAGGCGGGCGACGTGCCCAGCGCAGCGTCGCAAGGTGCAATTGCTGCTATTTTTATCCACGGCTTCGGCTACGCTGTCGGTAAGTCAATATTTCGTTTCATTATTTTTTATATCCTCTTATGGTCTGCATTTTAGCCGACTTGCAACTATCGGGTGAATGCTCGACTAACGGCAAAAAATAGGTCTTCTCATCCTTCCCTACGTCTTCGGCGGTGAGCTCTGGCCCAATAGACTGCGGTCCTTTGGCAGCGCCCTTTCGCAGACCTTCCACTGGCTGTTCTACTACGGTATCAGCGCCGCGGTGCCCAACCTACTGGCGCAGATGAACAACTGGGGCGCGTTCATCTTCTTCGCGGGCTGGTGCTTCATCTCCTTCCTTTACGTCTTTTTCATGGTCCCCGAGATCGCCGGCCTGAGCATGGAGGAGATGGACGCCGTCTTCCGGGGCCCCTGGTTCAGCGCCTGGAGGGGACCGCCGCGAGGGAGGGATTCCGATCTCATTACGGCGGATTCTCCTGTGTCGTAAGTTTGAAACTCAGCTTGTCTTTTGTTTCCAAAGTTTCCGTCTTGCTGACTTTATTCCACTTGTGTTGGACTTTTCAGAAGAGAACATAGCCCAACAAGTGTGGACAAGACCAAGGGTTTGTCGGGGGAGCGTGTCGTTTAGCTTCGGCTGATACGACCTGCTGTTGCCGGAAGGGGGACGCAAACCCTCACTCTGACCTATGAGTCTCTAGGGATAGTTTGTGTATGGGTTTCCAAGGGCCCTGAGAAGTGATCTGGAGTTAATAGTAGAGAATTTGAAGCGAGTGTGAATATGGTCATGACGTCAGACAGTCCCCTTTAAGCCTCTATTCAAACCAATGTTCCTTTTGATACGTAAATTATGGCTCTAGGTGATCTACATGGAAGAGAAAAAGAATATGTATCAAAATCTATTTGTTTGACCGGATATGTTTTCCCCACCCCTATGCAAAATGAGTAACGCAATACAATCTTCCTTCAAACCGTTGCTTTTGCTTTGATCTCCATGACTGGCGAATTCGGCACCCCCTTGGCGTATAGAGCGCGTATGTTCTCGAAGCACTCCTTCTCGGCCTTGTGGAATGCGGCGTCCGTCAGCCCTCCCAGGTGCGGCTGCACGATGCACTTGTCGCTCTTCAGAAAGTACTCCTTGGGATTCGGCTCGTCGCAAAAGACGTCGAGCCCGGCCCGGGCCACCTTGCCAGACTCGAGTGCCGCGATCAGCGCCTCCTCATCCACGACGGCTCCCCGGGCCGTGTTGACGAGGAAGGAACCGTCCCGCATGGCGGCGAACTCTGCCGCGCCTATCAGGCCCGTCGTCGCGGCGTTAAGGGGGCAATTGAGTGACACCACTTCCGACGAGGAGAGCAGCTCGTGCAGCGTCGCGCAGTACGTGGCGCCCAGCCTGGACTCTTCCTCTGGGCTCAGCTGCCGACGGTTGTGATACTTCACCTTCATGTTGAAGGCAGCGGCCTTTTTAGCCAGGTACTTTTTTTAGGAGACCCCTCATCGGTTAGCCGGAGTACTATTTTGCTTGACGCCTGGCTTCTTCCAGCCCTTGTGAGGAGGAAAAAGGACTTCGCGTGGCGTTGGGATACATGAGATATACACGGAGCTCTACTCACCTTTCCAATGGCACCCATGCCAACAATTCCCAGGGTCAGCCCCGAGGGGTCTCGGGTGGGAACCAGATCAGCTCCCTTGCGCCACGTGCCGGCGCGCGCGCTCTTCTCGGCATTTGAGGTGTTTCGAAGCACGGCAAGTGTGAGGAACATGGCCATGTCGGCCGTGGCCTCGGCTACAGCGTTGACCGTGTTGCAAAAGTAGATGCCCTGGCCGGCCATCCAGTCAACGTCGAACTCGTTGAAGCCGGCGCTAGCGGAGGTGATTATGCGACATGCCGGCGCCAGGGGGCCGAGCAGCGCCTCGTCAAATGGCTCAAACGGAGGCGTGCCCATGCGGATAATGAAGGCGTCGATGGGCCCGTTCTTCGCTATGTCTTCGGGCAGCATGGACTGGACCTCGGCACGGTCGGTTGCAGGCAGCACCGAGTAGTCGAAGTCCTTGCGGAACTGCTCCAGGTACTCTTCGCCAATGTACTTGGGCTCACCCAGGCACACGACGCGAGGTTTCCTGGACACGGTCATGATGCTGGCTGGTTGTGTTATATGGGTGTGCGCCTGATGGTTGCTGTCTTTGGTTGGAAATCAACACGCCAATGTTTTCTTTTTCTTCTGTAATTATTTCTTTTTCTCTTTTCTTTACTCTTTAAATCCGTATTCTTTCTGGCGATGGAGGAAACAAAAAGGCACTAAAATGTAAACCATCATCCGTGATCCGGCGCCCGCCCCGCGCCAAGCGTCGGCTCTTCCCCGACTGTATCTTCTCAGGGGCATGCCTGCCGATCCGCGTATGTCTACCCCACCCTCCCGCTGCTATCTCGTATTCTTCCGTACGCCCCACGTCTGATATGCCACCGCAGTCGGAGCTTGCCGAGTCACCAATGATACAGGGAGGAATGAATGGAAATGCTGGTTCTAACGAGATGGTATCGCGTGATCAACAGCTTCGCCCAATGTCCTGCGGTAAAAGGAGCTAGACTTCAGCTGTGCCAGCTCGTCCGTCAGGAACAACTTTCGGGACTTGGATGACAACTAAAGAGTAAGAGAATCGGATGTCTTCATACCTCACCATGATGGTGCAAACGCAGCCTGTCAATGGAGAAAACATGCTTCCACCCCTCGGCTTCATCTCGCTCGACATCATCCTCCATAGACCGCCAGGAGACCCTTCTAACCCCAAGACCTGGCCCTTCCCCATAATCCACGAAAAGGTTCCCAACACCACCGAGTCTACTGTGGTTACCTCCGGCGCCTACGACAGCGCCCTGATCGATGCCCTTGTTGAGGCTGGCCAGAGGCTCGCCGACCGGGGCGCAGTCGGCCTGATCACCAGCTGTGGATTTCTGGCAATGGCTCAAGTCGAGTGAGCTTCCTTGTGCTTCTGGCCCCCGTCCCCAACCCTCCTGAGGATTTGTGCCCAAAGCTCACATCCCACCTCCTCTACTTCCCGTCCCCCGATCAGGTTATCTGCACGTCTTCCGATCCCCGTCATGACGTCTGCGCTGCTCCAGGTTCCGTCGCTGCTGGCCATGACCCCTCCGCAGCGCAAGATCGGGATCCTCACGTTCGACGGCACCCGGCTGGGGGAGGCGCACCTGCGCAGGCTCGGCATCGACCCTTCGCGGTGCCGCATCCAGGGCGCTCCGAGCGGCGGCGCCCTGCAGCGTCACATCCGGCGTGGGGACGAGTACCTCCACGACGAAATATCGCAGGAGCTGGTCGCCGCGGCCAGGGAGATGGTCCAAGGCAATGGCGCCTCCGACGTGTCGTGCATCGTCCTGGAGTGCACCAATATGCCGCCGTTTTCCCAGGCCATCCAGGCCGCTGTCAGCCTACCCGTGTACGACATCCATACTGCCGGGGTGTGGTTCTATTCTGGCTTGGCGAACATCAGGCCCGGAGGCTGGGGGCCAATCCCTAAAGATGACATAAACCTGAGAACATCGTAACTAGCCAAGCAAATGTGTTTCCTACAATCTCTTAGTCGCCGCGCTCTTTAGTGTTGAATTTTATGGGTGAATTACGTGCCCAAAAGATTCGACTATTTGATTTCGCGCGGTCCAAAGCTATCCCCTGGTCTCATTCCAAGAAGCTGCCCTTACTCTCCACCAAAATCAGGTCATACTCAGGCTTGAACTGCATGTACATGACCTCAGGCGTTCCAGTGCCGGCCTTGGTGTATGCAGCCTCCTCCTCGGAGACAAACGTCTTTGCCAGCCCGCCGCCGAGGCCCAGACTCCCCGGTGCCAGGCAAGACTCCACCAGAATCTGCGCCTGGCACGCACGCTCTAACGCGATGAAAAAGGCCGCGGCCTCACCAACGGTGCCCCCGCAGGTAAGGATGCCGTGGTTCTGTAGAATGACGTTCTTGTTTCGCGGGCCGAGCGCCGCCGCGATTTTCTTGCCTTCTTCGGGCGCAAATACGACACCCCCAAATGAGGCGTAGACGGATAGGTCGTCGTAGAACATACAGCTGTCCTGGTTGAGCATGTCGATGGGGCGCCCAAAGGTGCTCCATGCCCTCGCATAGGGACTGTGCAGGTGGCACGCTGCATTGATGCCGGGCCTAGCTTCGTGGATGGCGCTGTGAATTATGAAGCCGGCCTTGTTCACCGCGGCGTCCGCTCCTCCTATGCGGTTGCCTTGGGCGTCGATGTGAACCATATCAGACACCTTGAGGAGGCCGAAATGAACACCATAAGGATTGATCCAGAAAGTGTCGGGTCGGACTGGGTCTGTAAAAGTCCAGGGCTTTATTGTTATCAATCCGCCGCCTTCATCTCCTCATTTTCCCACTTTGTCCCAAAAAATGCGCGGGCACTTGCCTCTGAGACTGATATGCCCACTACCGCCGTCAGCGTAGCCCAGCTTTGCAAATATGCGGAATGCGCCAGCCATTTGCTGCAACTGCCACCGCCGTTGGGCTTCAGGGGTTTCAGGCCAGGGGATGGTATGGAGTCGCTTCGTTTGGGCCGACTTCTCTTGCCCAAGGCCGGAGGCCGGGGCAGTCGACGAAGCGGCGACAGCAGTCACCGTCGATGTTTGCGTAGCCATGGTGGTTGGTTGGGAGAGACTTCAAGTACGTAAGTAACACGTAGTTTGTGGGTTGATACTTGGCTGACACAAAGAAAAAAGGCTTTTTGTATCAAAGGCGATTTTCTGAGCTTATCGAACGTTTGACTATTTTCCGTTTACAAGCAAAGAGTAGCAAAGCAGCCAGCCAATATGCAGGGCTCATACTAGGTACTGTACCTAACTCGCCTAGAAAGACCCCCAGATGTTGAACTTTCGAGCTGAATCAAGACTACAGGAACGGGAACCTTCCCCTGTAGTAGCCTGGAGAGACCCGAGCAGTGCCCCACTCTCTACTGGATTAACGGAGGATCCCGAGGGCGTTCAGCAGACAGTCACCCGCCCCTAGCCCAAACACCCAGGAAATATAATGAGCCGTCTTCGGCCATCAAGCCAGGATATCGGGTCAGTGAACCCCGATCTCGGAACCCCCAAAGACATTGCGGATGGATATCGCATGATTGTCTTGCAAATATTATAGATTTTGATCATGTACTGCACTCGTCATCGTCACATCTCACGTGGGAAATGTCGATACATCGCTCAGGCCCTGAAAGAGCTCGTGCGCAAGCCATTGCGAATCGCCGGAGCCCTCCATGCCGTTCAGAGCCGTAATCCAGTCCTGCACGGGCAAAACATCGTTTCCAACTCCTAGGTTGGGAAAGTTGTTGATGCCCATCGGCACATTGAACCCATCGATCCTGTCCATGTTTTCTGCACCGAGCGGCGGCGGGACCGCTCCGACCCCGTTTCTGTTGTTGCCTAGAGGGAACAAGCTGCCGGCATCCTGGAAAGACCTATTACCCCTGTCCTCGCATATCATGCCAATCGTGCGCTCTGATAGGGCCCCGAAGATGTCTCGATAGGAAATCGCTTCAGGCCAGCGGTCAGCGATTATGACAAGAACCGTGGTGCAGGCCATGGACGTATTCATGACGGTGTTTGGTCTGGCTTTGGCACGCACGCTTGGCGATCGCCACAGACAGTAGAGATAAGTGAGCCCGGCAAGGAACAGGATGTGAAGGCTTCCCCACGTGAATTTGACGTGCGCTCCTTGGGTCTGGTATAGTTGGCGGTATATCAGACAGATATCACGGGCGTGGTCCGCGCAAATCTCAAACGCGCGGTCCCTGGCATTCATTATGCCAGTGTCCAGCTGGGTGGGCGACCTTGACTCTTGTTGCTGCCATCCATCACTGTCGATGATGTAATGTCGATACAAAAGTAGTATTGAGTGGTCGTAGGCGAGTCGAAACCACGTCCTGGAGGCGAAAACCGACAGCGGTTTGGTCGTGTTCAACAACTCGTCCGGGCCGCCATCTGGCATGGCCGCCCGCCATTCCTCGAGCTCCTGGCGGAGGCTCTCGATCGAGGTCCCGATCTGCTGTGATGAGCCGGCACTCTTCGGATGAAAAAGCCCGGAATAGACGGTATCGCTGATTTTTGACCACAGCTGTCGAAGCTTTATTGCCTGCAATGCCGCAGTCATGCCCGTAGGTGGATCGGTCGGGTTTCTTCTGGGCTCGCTCACCAAACCGTCCGCCGTGATGCCTTCATCGTCGATATCAACAGGCAGCTAGAAGGCAGTGGTTTCGCCTGGTCAGTGTCTTGTCCCAAGGTCTCTTCTGGAGAGTATCTGCTTTCTTTAGTTTACCTCAACATCGATTGCGCTGTCTGCTATGCCCACAGGGCGGCCGAGAATGAAGGACGCCACGCGGTCAATGTCATAAGCGACCCAGAAACATCTTTTCGACATCTCCCTCGTAAGCATGTCGGCTGTGCTGCGGTACTTTTGAGTGCTCCGGTGGTATCCCAGCTCGACACAATGGCGGAGGGCCATGCCAGAAAGTTTCCTATGTTGAGATTAGCCAGGGCGGGTGTAGAGGGAAGTCCCTCCTGGAGCTTACCAGAGACTTCCGCCGATTTGTGATCTGATGGAGTATACTGCGCAGCACAGAATTGCTTGGATCGACTGCAGATTATCCATCTCTAGTATTGGGCCAATGTACTCGAGTGCCAATTGATAGTAGACCTGTTTGTTTTGTCAGTAATTCTGGCAGCGATCACCCAAGTAAAGCGGTTTTTCTTACTTCTGCATCGCCAGATCCGTCCTTTCCCAGAGCCAAAGAACCTATGGCAAATATCTGCAGCCAGTGATCAAAACTTTAGCGTCCCGAGTAAAGGTATAAAAAGAAACATTCGTTCAACAAAAGCCTGGATCGTACCATGAGCAAGAAAAATAAGGAAACTTCATCAGCACGCATTAGCTCGCCGCTCAGGTGCGCGTCTCTGCATTCCTGTTCCATGGCTTTCACCGTTGGTCGGTGAAGGAATGGATACTGAACGTGAATGTTTTTAAAGTAGGCTTGCGACAGCAGCGCCATCTTCTCGGCCGATGGAAAGATCTGGAGGACCCGAACCCTCAAGGTCTCGTCAGAACTGAGCCTTTGGCGCTTGCCGGACACACCATCAAAGTTGCTGGGCTGGGAACTAGAAGCACGGTTGCCTCGTGGCAGGCCCATGATACTGCTTGCTATCCGAGAGAAAGACAAAGCGGAAGAAGGGCCAAAGTATTGTGGTTCACGACCTGCAGCACCGAGGCACAGCAGCGCAACCTCATCACTGAGTACGTCGCCACCCGAAATCTCTGCTGCCGGGGGACGGTTGCCGGTCCAAAAGCCACCGGACTCGGGCGGTGGCCCACCGCCATGATTTCCGGATGGTGGCATAGGCGATGTTTCGGGGTTGGAGCCATTGACCTCGCTTCCAATGTGGTCAGTGGCAATATCTGGCCTGGATTCCTTGAGGATGTTTTCCAAGTAGGCCACCCGACGCTCCAGGTAGCTTGCCTGAGTCTCGAGGGAGCGAAGGTAGTCTCTCGGGCGATGCAGGCCGGTGGCAGGGTCCTCCACCAGGCATTCTTTGTACCAGGTGTTAGTCATGGCCAGCTAGCAGCCAAATATATCGGAGGATGTTGGACCAACGCATCAAGTACCTCGCTCGGCCTTTATACAGTTTCTACACTTTGGAACTTGTGCATCGCACTACCGAAGGGCAGAAGGAATAAAGAATTATGTCAGTATCCAGGAGATGAAGCGAAAATGAAAGCCGAGCTGCAGAAAAGGCGAAAAACAACTTTCAACTTGCGCTGCTTGCAGTTATTGCATGCCAACATTGTGCGCTCGCCCACGCGCAGCCGCTTAGCCGAGTGGCTACTTTCGCCTTCTTTGTTGCTACTCATTGATCCTTGGGTTTGACGATGATCTTGTCTAATTTCTTTGTTGAGCTCGGTTGATAGAATTGGAGGCCGATCAGACCTGCTGGGATGAATGTTAAATTGCACGTTGTAGAGAGCTCGAAATAAGTCTTGTCACCACCGTCGACAGGTGGCTCCGAAGGCCTGGAGCGGATACAAACAGCGATGTATTCCCATGGCTTTGTTTACATAAGCCGGAACTGCCAGGGGTTTTGAATCGACGTGCGGTAGGGGTTAAGTTAAGGGTTGACCAGGCTATAATAGGTACCGTATCTAAGCGGTATCCAGATGGACATCCGATACTATCTTGGCTTCGAGACTTTCCTGCATATCGTTCGGTCAGGCTGTAGTTTCCCACAAATAAATCAGTAAATCGCCGTGTAAAAACGGCCCTTTCCACTGTCGTTGTCTCCCTTTTTGCTCACCATAATCCATCATAGATGCATACTTTAGACGGTAAATCTGTATCATACCCTGTCTACCTTACCTCAACTAGCAGTACGAGTCCTCTACGCCTGCGATAAGGCTTTATATTGGGGTCGCTGGGTTCGATCGCCAGTTTCTGTCGTCGACAGCAGTTCAAAATGTTTCGCCTCTCCAACGTCAACTTCCACTAAGGTTCCGAGATCAGGAGGGTCTGAACTCCTGAAGCAATCGAGCTTCTCTCAACCTTTCGCCCTCCCGACAGCCCTCCAAACGCAGGCCAGATCTGTTTCGAACCTTCGAAGCCCTTCCATAAAGCTTTTCACGAGGACAGGCCTCGCAGTCTTAAAGACTGGTATCAAGCATATCATGAAAATGATGAATATCTTCTCTGGAGAGACTCGGACGTTGTTCACGAACTCAAATCCGACACCCTTGACCATGAAAGCATCGGTTCACAGGTGCAACTGTTGATGCATACTACCGACATTCGAAATGGCTTTTGTGGCAAATGCCAATCGATGCTAGACGACTGGCCAGCGTCGGTTGTCAACAAGATTTTCAACCTTCGAGACTTTGATACAAAGGAGCTCGAAGCTACGTGCCGGAAAGGGTTTCATTTCTTGCGCCACCATGTTCACGGCGTTGAATCGTGGTAACGGTATAGAAACATATCGCAAGATCGAGGCGCGGCTCGCATGTATCAACCAGCCCGCGAGGACGACCCTGGCATTTTCCTACACCAAGGACGACGACGCGAACTTGAGATATCACTTGGGCTTTTCTCTTCCGGGAAGTATGGGAGGAATATCTGAATCGTATCAGAATGCATTTTTTGCTGCGATAGCACCCTCTGAAGTTGTGCCGAGACATTTTGAAAGCATGACACTTTCTCAAAATTGACTAATATCGAGTTGCAGAGTACGACAGCCTTGTCGGAACCGACTTGTACCCGTTCGACTGCATGCGCAGGTGGTTGAAAGATTGTGACGGTCATTCCAAATGCGTAAATGGTCGGTATAAAGTCGAACTCCCCACGAGATTAATATCCGTGAGTGAAAACATAAGACGTTGATATTTTCCCGCGTCGAATGTGTCAAAGGAGCTACTGAGCAAACCCATCTTTCCACGAGGGCCTGGACTAGACCAGCAGATGGGACCGACCCCTTTGGACATGTAGACGGCGGCGAACTGACACTTGCATGTTCGATGCTCCTCGGGTCCAGGTTTGTCGCGACAGGGGTTGGAGATCCTGTTCTTGCCAAGCTAGAGATCAGCCCTGTGTATCTCGAGATATTCATGGACCGCCTGGATGAATTTACCGACCAGCCCGTCTATATCCTCCCAATTTTTATGACGTCGGTGCTGGAGCCCGAGACATCTCCCCAACTAGAAGAAGACAAGTTCGCAGACCCGAACGAGGATAAGGACAAAGAGGAGTATGTGATACCCACCCAGCCAGACGTAATGGGGGTGGTAATTCAGCGCTGCAAAGGCCGTCGGGGACACTTCCGCCGCATCGGATCTTTCCTTGTCAAGTTCATGAGATATACTGTATTTTTATAGTTGACCGGGATAAACCGATAGCCCGTGGAAACGGGAGCAACATGAAGTTTGCCCATTTTCAGTTCATAGGGGCGCTGAAGGAGGCCGTTGCTTCGACGGCCGAAAAGATGTGCGCCCGGACGCGCGAGACAACTGAAAATAGGCCCTTTGATATCACAATCGAGTAGGGGTGTCTGTGGGGGCTGAACTTTGAAGTTCATATACTGTCGCGCAAAGTATCGCCGTAATTGCATCGACGAAGGCAGTCATGCATAACTGTGATGAACATCACTATCTGTTCAGGTGATGTTGAATATGTAGTGGATTAGTTCCTATTTCTTATGACCAAATGATTTTTAGATGTTGTTTGACCGAGCGGCCTACATCCACACTATGAAAGGTCGATGTGCCCGTAGCTATCGCTCACATCAGTAGATTTCCCAGAGACTGACTTTGCCATCCTTGGCCCCCGCCGCCAGCCAGTGCGCCGATTTGGCATGCATAATCCGCTTGTCCTTGACGGTGACATCACCCCGTCTGAGCAGCAGGTTACTATTACCACTGCTCTGCACATCTTGATCCTGCCCGGCCCCCACTCCGTCGTCAATGTCGGAGAACGCCACGGCAAAGCACCCGACTTGATGCCACTTGAGCACGGCGAGCTCCTTTAGAGTCTTGCACGAGTAAACGCGCACGCGCGAGTCCCAGCCCGCGGTGGCGAAGATGCGGCCGTCGGACCGGATGCGGAGGCCCTGCTGGCCGGCGTGTTTGGTGTTGACTACCTTGGAAGGCTCGGTAAGCAGCGGCGGTTCGGGTATCGGCGTTCTTGGCGATGGTGCTGTTGAACCGCCTGTAGGACTGCTCTCTGAGTATTGAGTAACCTCGCGTGCTAGCGCGGCAGAGAGGAGAGATACTGGCTTCCCCTTGACCGAAGCGGTGGGAGGCCTAGATGCCAAGAGTGGCTGCGGCGTGTCTGCTGCGTTGGCGTGGGCTGCCTCCGACGCCTGACTATTGCCTCTGCCCAAACTCTCCGATATGGTTGTCTGCGGGCGTGGCAGGGGGTGTTTAACCAGTAGAGAGTCGGCGCTGGACGTCAGGAAGAACTCCTTGTTCGGGTGTACGGCTAGCGAGAGCACTGGCTGCGCGTGCGCTTTGTACCTGTACCTGACTTCCCATGTGCCGATTGGGCTCTGCGACCTGCTTGTGTTCTGCGCGACGATGGCGGCGCCGTTCTCGTAGCCGACAGCTAGGGTCAGATGGCCGTCGAGCAGGAGCAGCTCGAGGGCCATGACCATGCCCTCGCTCTGGCCGAGTCTGACGGTGTGCTCACGCTTCTGGGACGGCAGATGAAATATATCAATCTGAACAAGGAAGGCCAATAAATATCAGCCATCAAAAAATAATTATAGATCCAAGTTTCATGAATGTCAAAGCTTACCGACTCTGAAGACAGGGTGTTGGGCACAGCAACCAATGCCTCTCTATCCTCAGATACGCGATTCAAAGACAGCTCGCATAGGGCAAACGTGCAAAAGTTCATGGTGCTAATTTCGAGCACATACAACAGCCACGGCCTCGGCCTCTCCTCAACCGCCGAGTCCACGGGCAGCGTCTTGGCGAGGGCCTCCTCGTCCGCCTCGCGCAGCTGCCACACGACAAGCTTATTGTCTCTGCCATGCCTACACACGATGGGGATTTTTGTTTGTTTTATTTTCATTTCTCTCTCAGCCCCAGAATTACATTGTTGGAAATATCACGCATGACATCGCCGGACGGGATCGCTTAAAGATAAAAAAAAAAAAAACCTACGTGATGAGTCTGTCGTTGCCCCAGCCCCGGATCCCGAGCATGACGTCGCCGTGGGCCCTCCAGACGGCGCGCGGCCTCATTATTGCCAGGTCCCAGACCACGACGAAGCCGTCGGCGTCACCCGTGACCAGGCGCTCATTTCTGCGCACAAAGGCGGCCGCGTGAACCTGCGCCTTGTGCCCTCGGAGGATGGAGCGGGGCTGGGCCGGAGGTGCGGTGGAGGTAGACATGGATCTTGTTTTGTTTTTGTTTCTTTAGATATGTGCAGGATGCGCGCCAGCGGCAAACACGGGGAAGCGGGGGAGTTATTTTTTTTCAATGGCTGCCTGTCTCCTTGGCCTCGTTTTAGTCCCCTTTGCTGGTTGTCTATCCGCGGCAAGTCGGCCTTGAAGGCTCCATGGAGCTGAGGAAAAAGAAGCAGGAGACGCTCGAGCCGCCGAAAGGACCCCGGGTCGGCCGAGGGTAGCTTGTTCGAGAGTGATTAATGGCCGGCGAAGGGTCCAGATGGGGTTCGAACGTACGCTGGAAGGGGCCTAGCTGGGCCGACTAGTGAAGAAATAGCTCCGGTAGACGTCAACGGTTTTTGATGGTGATGATGTGCTAGACTGCTTCCTCCTCCCTCCATGCAAGGTGACAGGGGCGTGCCAAGGTAAGGGGAGGAGGTTTTGAGATGGACGAGCAAGGATGGCAGTGGAGGAGGAGGATGGTGAGGATTGAGGAGGCAGAGGAGGAAGGGAAGTTTTGGCGGCTTGCGGGGTTGGAAAAAAGATCAATGATGGATTGAAGTGGGGCCTGTGCAGTTCAGCCAACCGGACTGCTCGCCGTTGGATATCTTTGGTGGGGCCGGCCCTTGGGCCATATGGCAGCGGGACATTTTTGAAATCTCCATCCGTCAAAACCTTCCCTCTACTGAATGAGTGAATTCACGTCAAAATTGTTTAAACCCATTTTTGCGCGCAGCTCGCCCGGAAAAGAAAAAGCTAATCTCAACTGCCCTCATTTGGGGCCAAGGTTATTCAGAAACCCTATACCGCATCCAGCGCCGGATGCCACCTCGGTGGTAACGATCAGATATCCAATCCTGGACCTTGTATGTACATGTATGTATGTAGTATGTACAGTACTCCAGTAGGTACTGTGCTAAGCCCTTTCCCGCGCTGTACTATTCCAACAGTGTTTGCCTCCAGCTGCTACTTTCTTTCGAGTCCATCTAATCTTTGCAGCGGCAGGCCCGGAGGTCAACATCCGGGCTGTCGTCGTCCAGCCCATAGGGCGGGTTGGTTTCACTACTATGTATTTTGTAGCTGTCATCCACAAACTGCTAGATTTGCGTTGCAAACATGTTACATGTTTATTGG